>JAQSVH010006861.1:0-12210 GCA_029448705.1 Adansonia digitata | reverse complement strand
ATGAATCTTTGCATTACGTAGACCATGGGATCGATGTTTTGAGTTTTGTAACTCAAAACATAGGTTTCAATAGGCATTCGATCATGCCTAGCCTGAAATGACCGATGGTGACTCCAAGCATTGACCATCCCATGATGGTCATCCCTGTATCACAAGTCGAGAGTCTATACGTTCTCGTTCTCATCACATCACCAAAGAAAAGTCTAAGCCAAAAAGATATTTCTAAGTCAGGAAAGTATTTTAGGTCGTATGCACTCTTAGATCTGTGAGGATCCACCACGGGGTACATTGTGATAGTGGTCTGAGGGAACTATGGGAATCGAAAATTGTTAAGAGAGAAAGGTAATGAAACAATGTTTTTAAGAGAGTTTTTTGGGGCTGAAAATTATTGGAGTTTTCTTAGGGATGACTAAAAGTCTTCTTTTCTGGTAAGGTTCCCCATCAGCTGTGTCCAAGGTTGGCTTAAATAGTCATATGACTATGGAGACAAAAGATGAAAAAGTAAAGGCACTTTAGGGTTTTGGTACATCTACCTCATGCAAAGATCAGGCACTGTATCCAGCTACCATGCAAACCCATTGATTTGCTTACCAAAAATAGTGGATCTAGGCTACTTTATGCAGTTGAGCACTAGGAAAGATTAGCCTTTCCCTTTGATAAATTGCATAATGTCATGAAATGTCCTTTGTCACTGGCTATTTAGATGTCAAAATTTTGTTTAAATCTAATCACAAGCCCAAAGAAAAAGCCTGGTATGAATTTTGATGATTTTTTATGCAAGAAACATATTTAAATCAGATTTTGAATAAGTGGTCTAATGGTTGAGAAATGGCTTGAGTTAGGCAAAAATGCCTTTATGTATTAGTACAAAACATGTATTTATTGATACATAAGGCCATTTTTATCCACAAGTATCGATACAATGAAACATGTATTGATGCCAAGAACAAAAATTTGTTTCCAGCCTCAGTACTTAGCGATATGTATTAATACTTCATGAGCTTGTATTGATACTCAGGCTTGTGTATTGCTACAGTTTGCCAAAAATCGTAACTATAGCTACTGCCAAGGTTTATATTGATAGGTATCAATACATCTCATTAGGTCTCGAGACCAAACCTCCATATATCGATGCTACACATAAAAATTCAAATTTTTGGCAGTGCAAAAACCTTGTAATACTAATGCATCGATATAACTTACACATACCTGTGGCTTCCCGAGTTACTTACCTTGGTCATAGATAGTGGGAAATTAATCCATGTACTCATTTGAATGACTATGATGACACCATGAAAAGTGGCCCTTGATGCCTTATTTCTACATTTTCTTTAATAGGTTAATAAGCATTTTAGACCTTCCCTAAAAAAAGTTTTCCATTTGGCGTCGTGTTGCCTAATAGTGCTGGCAACGTAGCACTCGGCAATATCCCTAGTTTATTTTTTTCATTTTCTGATTCTATCATCCTTCAATTAAGTCTAAGGATGCCAAGAGTCATTCAAATGGTATGATTAAAATGCCTATTGCAAATATCATGCTAGAGCATAGGGTCATAACATTGAAAATTACACTTCCTTCAAGCAATTGGTAAGACTTAATGTTGGAGCTAATCCACTCTCAAACCATATAAAACTAAAAGTAAATGCTGTGATTAATGGGAAGCATTATTAAGTCAAGATAAACGTTGAAGAGGTTAAAACAACAATAAGCGGTATACGAGAGGCACTCATAAAGGTCAAATTAATAGGTTGATATCAAGACAAAGAGGTTGCCAAATCCTGCTGTTGCCATTATGAACAAAAGCACACTTTACAACACTATTCGAAATTCTTAAGATTGGTCTAAAAGATGATAGACTATTTAGAAATTGAGTTCTATGAAGAATGAGGAAAGAACATAGACATTTCTAATCAAAGCCATGAAAAAGGGTAGGAAGGTCCCCCTGTATGAAGTTGAAAGACCACTGATCCTGTTTGCCAATCAACCAAATACCAAAATCATGCCTACGCAACTTGCACCAAGAATGATTTTTTAGTTCCATCTTATTTCCTATATAAAGAGTACAAAGTAGTGCCTTAGAAATAAAGCAGCAAAGTAGTGATGACCGAAAAATCTAGCCAACAAATAGTCGCCATTAATCTCATGGGGAGTAGGCCATCTAACTTATAGTGACAGATGCTATGACCGACTACATTTGAAGTCAAAGTTAATAAAGAGAATGTTACCGCAATAATTTAAACATCAAAAGTAATTAGGAAAAATAAAATTCAAAATTGATCAAAGAATCAATAAGTGAAAAAAAGGCTATAAAATTTCTTAAATTCATCAAATATAGCGTTCTTGATCAATTAAATATGCAAACTGTTAAGATATCTGTACTGTCATAACTTTTAAGTTTTAAAGCTCATAGAAAAGCTCTACTCAAGGTCTTGAATGAAGCTTATGTCCCACCTAACATTTCAATAGGCCAATTGGATTACTTAAAATCAATATTATTGTGGATAAATTCATATTTTTTAATGATGATGCAATACCCTATAGAGGTAAGGGAAATTATAAAGCTCTCCACATTATCACTTATTGTAAGAGAATTGTGCTGCCAAAAGTTCTCATCAATAATGGGTTGGCCTTGAACATAATGCCTTCGATGTGCTTAAACAAACTTCCTATTGATGCTTTTCATATCAAGCATAGCCGCATAATGGCATGAGCGTTCATTTAAACATGTAAAGAAGCCATTGGAAACATCACTATCTTCCTCCAAATAGGGCCATGCACATACAAAAATGGATTTTCATGTGATGGACATTACTCCATCATACAATTACTTGTTAGTGAGACCTTGGATCCATTACATGGGGGCAATACCACTTTTATTTCACCCAAAGTTAAAGATTGTCATAGGAAACAAAGCTGTTAGCACCAAAAGAGAGGAAGATATTATCGCCACAACTTCCACAGATGTCCCTTATATTAAGCCTGATGAGAGAATACCATAACCATCTTTTCAATCTTTTCAGTTTGTTAATGCCACCTATGTCAAAGAAGGTTTGCCCATGGTTGTTAAAAAGCACCCACATGAATCTCTAATTGACCATCAATAGGGGTGCCTGAGTTGGAAAAAAACTAGGAAGATATCTACAAAGGATCTCTAAAGCTTGGAAAGTCACCCATCAAATTGACAAGAAAGGTTTGGGATTGAAATGTAATGCCACCAACAGAAAAACAAGCTTATAAGGCATGGGCAAAGAGAATGGCTCGTCTAAAGGGTCAAGATCTAGAATATGAACTAGTGGTGTTATCGACGTAACAATAAAGTTTCCATTCATGAGGACATATCAATTCGAATCAAGAAAGAAATATTGGCTCTGACAATGTAATGGCATTTTGGGCAAGGCATTTAGAGATTTCTTTATCAATGCAATTAATGAGATGGGAACTTCAATAATGAGCCATGAGACTGGTTTATGCACTTCAAGATTCGTTCTAAGTATTTGGACTAAAACAAAGATCATATACTATTTGGATCTAGTTCAATGTAATGCTATGAACTAAACGTACATCCTTCTGTCCAAAGGCATCGTAGGATCATTTGTATGGGCATACTTTTATCAAGCATTATTAAAAAAAATGACTAAGCATTTTGTATTCCATCTCTTGTGTCCACCTTCATTTTTTGTCAAATCATTAGACTTTATTTCTTTTATTTGTATGTTTTTCTACCTGTATTGTTCTTTTTTATATTTTCAAGCACTTAAATGAAAATTAAATGAATGTTCATAGTGAGACTCTAAAAATTAATTTCAAGCAACCAATCTACATCAATAAGGTTGAATCTGAGGGGGACTTTGAGGAAAGCACTATGTTACCTAATTTGTTGAGATTAATTCAATAAGAAGAGAAACAAATCTTGGCCCATGAAGAGCCCACTGAAATAGTGAATCCTGGGATAGAAGAAAATCGAAAAAGGCCAAGGTATGAAGCTTTCTAAACTCATTAACCCAAACCAAGTTGATCAACCTTCTCCAAGAATATTATAATGTATTCACCTAGTCCTACCAAGACATGCTCAGGCTAAAGACCAACATAGTGATTCACAAACTTCCAACTCGAGTGCAAACGCAAACAATAAAAACTTAAGAGAGTGAATACGGAGATGCTTTTGAAGATTAGAAAAGAAGTAAAAAGAGCAGTTTGACCTAAGATTTCTTGCAGTAGCTAAATCTCTCAAATGGGTAGCCAACATTGTCCCAATTCCTAAAAAGATGGCAAGGTGAGGATGTTCATAGATTATAAAGACTTAAATAGAGCTAGCCCTAAAGACAATTTCCATTTGCCTGACATCAATGCTTTAGTAGATAATATCGTTAAAGATTCCCTATTTTCCTTAGTAGATGTATTTTTGGGCTACAATCACAATAAAATGGCTCCTTTAGACATGGAGAAAACTATATTCATGGCCATGTGGGTATTTTTGCAGCAAGTTTATGCGTTTTGGACTCAAAAATGCTGAGGAAACTTACTAAAAAGCAATGGTGACATGATTTCATAACCTCATGCACAAAGAAATAGAGGCCTGTGTGCATGATATGATTGCCAAATCCCCAAAAAAGATTAAGCATGTCGCTAACCTCCATAAACTCTTTAAATAACTACACAAATATCAGCTCAAACTAAATCCAGATTTTAAATTCCAAAAATGAGGACCTAATGTGCATATGTAAAGCGAAAGATGTATTGATTGTAGCCAGACTTAGAAAATGTATTATGATGGAACATCAAATGCATTGGGACATGGAATCATGTTTATTCTGATCTCACCAAATAGAGAATATAATCCTTTCACTACCAGACTGAACTTTGACTATAGCAATAACATAACCGAATATGAGACATGTCTATTAGGGCTTCAGGTGACCATTAAGAAAGGCATCAGAACTTTATAAGTATATAGAGACTTTGCCTTAGTAATTTTCTAATTTTGAAAAAAAATGGGAAACATAAGATGCTAAGCTATTCCGGTAAAAGAGGCTAATCAATGAACTAAAACAACAATTCGATGAAATTAGCTTTTGGCATTTGCCTCAAAAAGACAATCAAGTGGCAGGTGTTCTAGCAACTTTGGCCTTTGTGTTTGAAGTAACTCAAGAGTCAAAAATCACACCTATCTAGATGAATATTCATAAATCTTCTACCTATTGCCATAGCATAGAAAAACAAAAAGTATGGGCTACCATGGTACCATGACATTCTTCATTACATTTGAGACCAACAATACCCAGAGCATGTTACAAAAACTGACAAGCAAATCATCTAAAAAATGTCGACAAGTTTCATTTTAGTGGCAAAGTTTTGTACAAGAAAGCTAGGATCAAATATTACTCCGATGTGTGGATGCTCCTAAGGCTAAAAGAATTCTAAAAAAAGTCCATGAAAAAAATTATGGAACTCATGCTAACAGACACAAAATGGCAAAACAAGTTATTAAGCCTAGATATTACTGGTTAACACTCAAAAAAGATTACACTAACTACATCTGCAAATGCCATAAGTGCCAAGTCTATGCAGACAAAATCCACATCCCACCTTCATCCTTGCATACTATGATGGCTCTATGGCCTTTCTCTATGTGGGGCATGGTTATGATTAGACCCATCACTCCCACAGCTTCAAATAGGTATCGCTTCATTTTGGTTGCCATTGATTATTTCACCAAATGGGTGAAAACAACTTGGTATTCCAACATCACTAGATCTATTATGTCAAGTTTGTGAAATGAGACATCTCTACTAATATAGACTTCTCAAACAGATCATTATGAATAATACACACATGAAAATCAAAATAATGGAAACGTTTTCTCCAAGTTCAAGATCAATCACCATAATTTAATGCAATACCATCTAAAAATTGAACAAGATAATCAAAGTAGCCAACAAAAACATTAATAAGATAGTCGAGAAAAAGGTCGAAACTTATAAAGATTGGCATGAAAAGTTACCCTTCGCGCTACATGCCTATTACACAACAATTTAAATTTCACTAGAGCTACCTCATTCCCCAAAGTCTATAGGATAAAGGCAACCTTGCTCATTGAAGTCGAAATCTTTGCAATCAAGGTCCATAATCATAACTTTAAGAAGTTACATAGTCAAGAATTGATATGAGCAACTTAACCTAATTAACAAGAAGAGAGTGAAAGCTATCTATCATGGATAGATGTATCAGAAGCATATGATGAGAGCTTATAACAAAAAATGTCCATACTTGTCAGTTTCAAGAAAGAGATTTAGTACCCAAAAAGATCCTCCTAATTCACAAAGATACTTGAGGAAAATGGTTAAATGAGCTTTCTTTAATAGAATGTTAATTTTAATGGAGATGGATGGCAACAACTTGCTTAACCCAGTCAACTCTGATTCCGTTAATAAGTATTATGCCTAAAAAAGTCCTTCGAATAGAAACCTATAAAGGCATCTTTATCTTTGGAAGGGTGGCTTAAGCAACCAAACCTTACCCATTTTTAAACCTAATCAAGGTAAATACTAACTTACCAAAACCATCCTTTATCAAAATACAAAATTTTGGCCTAACCTCTTTATCCTATCTTAAATTCACTAAAACTACTTCTACTCGATCTTAGAGGAAAAAGGTATTCTCTACCTCAACTTAGGGTAATTACCATGGGGCAATCGAAGAAGTTCCTCATGAGTGACCGACACCAGAAAAGTTGATTATTTAAGAGAAGTCTCCAGAAATACTTAGCAAAAAACTCATGCCTTTAGCATAAAAAAAGATTGGTTACCTCCTGAAATGTTCAATGAATTGTATTATTTTTCTTCCAAAAATGAAATGTAACCATTTCATTTTTTGAATCTCTTTTTTCATACTTGTATACCATATTGCATCATGCTTGTCAAATAATTGATAACGCTTGATAGATTCTATAAAATAGATAATGGGATAAATTTCTTAGTATTACTTTGAAAAAGATAAAACTTCATAAGAAAATCGTCTCATGTTCGCAAAGCTAAGAATGGATTCTATAACCATAAATAGACTTACCTTTTAGACTTTTTTCATGTTGAAAAATGTGATAAAAATATCCTTCAATAAACCTTACTCAAAAGATACCAAATCAATGATGCTTGACCACTGCCTTGAAACCATATTCCTATCAGTTAGTTCAGACCATCAAATGCATCCTTCTAAACATGTCAAGAACCAGTTTCCTAAGTCTGTCAAGCCACTAATATGAGTGGTCAGAGTTAAGAACCTTCTTATCCATCATATGTCACCTCAACTATCAAAAATAACCTTAACCATTTAAAAAAAAGAACTTTTAAACATTAAGAGTAAAGTTGGTAAACCTTTAAACATAAGAAACCTGATGAAACTCAAAAATGAAAGGTGATTCAAAACTCCAAAGCCAGTTGCCAGATTAGGGTTTTAAAATCATCACTTTCGCATCACTTAAACATGCATTTGCATCTTCATGCATCATTTATACAATAAGTAATAGCCTTCCAATACAAGCTCCTATTCACAATAGTCAAACAGTAAAGAACCTTAGGTACAAATTTTTGTTTTCAAAAAACCTTAAAAGGCTCTAAGAATCCTTGACCTCATTATCTTTCAAATCAAAATGCCATCCAAAAAAGGTATCTAAACTTATGTCATTTAGTCCATAAAGAGCTGGGGCAACTTTTCCCTTTTAGTCCACGAAGAGCCAGATGCTTTTTTTTATTTAATTTAGTGTACAAAGAGCTAGATGCCTTTTTCCTTTTAAGCCCATGAAGAGCTAGACACATTTTTTTAATTTTAGCCCATAAAGAGCTGGACCGTTTTCTCTTTTAGTCCACAAAATATTGGATTTTTTTCTTTTTAAGCCCATAAAGAGCTAGATTTTTTTTGTTTTAGTCCACAAAGAGTTGGATGCCTACCTACCTCAGTCCACATAATGTTGGACACCTTTTTTCTCTAAGTCTACAGAAGGTTGGATGGTTATTAGTTAGTCCACAAGGAGTTAGATGTATACCTAAGTCCACAAAGAGTATATGCCTGCCTACCTTAGTCTACAAAGAGCTGGATGCCTACCTACCTTAGTCCATAAAGAGCTAAATGCTTATCAAGTCAATCCATAAATAGTTGGACATTTACCTACTTTAGTCTATAAAGCGTTGAATGTTTATCAAGTCAAAGCTCACACTAGTTGGCGCTTGTCTAGGGGTTTAAATACTAGAGAGGTTCAACTTTACAAAACTCAATGAAATTTTCTTTTTGGTAGGATGTTGCAAATATACTCCACTTATTTAACATAATACTAACTAGATTTCTATTTTCCTGCAAGCACTCATGAGGCAATGTTATACCCCAGATAAAATATTGTCTATTTGTCTTTGCCCTTTTCCTAATGCTCAGAAATGGCCAAAAAGAGGCAGCGTAGACACCTCATTTTATCTGATCTAACATTCAAAGTATCAGAAGTCATCATCTGAGGTACAATCATGATCATTCAAAAAAGCACAAGTCAAATTTCCACCATTCTCGGCTAATTTAAAAAGTTCAGAGAGTCAAAGGCAAAAAAATTTTGCATTTTTGTAAGCACGTCTTGATATTTAGGTGTTAGGTATTGATAGAAAGCTCTAAGTCATTCAAATTCCAAAACCTTCCTAGTTGTATCAATACCAAAAGGCATGGTATCGATACTTGAAAAATGCTATTGATGCCAAGGGTGTTTTTATTGATATAGAGTTATGCCTTAGCTAGGATCATGATTTTTGGCCAATAAGTATCGATGCAAGAATGCACATATCGATACAACAAGCTTGGTATCGATACAAGCTTGCTAGTATTGATGCACCATGTTTTGTATCAATACCTTATTCAAAGTATGATACATTTTTGTCCATTTTTGCTTAATGTATCGATGCAAAGATTAATGTATCGATGCACAACACTATTTTTAGCCTAATTCAAGACATTTTTCCTTTCTTCGTACCATGACTTCAAAACTCAAATTTAGTCACAACATTGACCTCAAAAGGCATCTAATATTAGACAAAACTACATATAAATCATGTGGATTTAATTTTTGGGCTTTAAACATTGGATTAATACATTTTAGAAAGCCCTATTGAGTTTGACATAGAGGTATTTCATGAGAAATTTGGTTTTATGAAGGACAAACTTAAAATTATTCATCTAATCAGCTAATGCATAGTCTTTTTTACCTATAAAAATCGAGATTAACCAATCAAATGCTAAAATAAATCATCACATTATACACGCTAAAAGTCCTATATGCCCTTATTGCTAAGTCATCTTGGTTGTTAAAATTATCCACTATATAATCAAATTTTCATTTAATTGACAGGAAAACTTTTTTTTACATTAGCCACCAAAAAAAACCCTTAAGCTCTCCCAAAAACTCCATTCCCATTACTCTTTTTTCACCCTACTAAAATCCTTTCCAAAACCTCCCATTTCTGTCATCTCTACCTTAACAACTATTTTTCGTAGCCGCCATAATCATAAGCTCTTTATTTTCATTCCTTTCTTATTAAACCATAAAAAGAAAAAGAAAAAAGTGAGTTATAAGTTGCTAGATTACTGTTTAAGGATATAGCTAGGAGTTCAACGTCATTGGGGTATATTTTTTATTTTTCCTTCCTATCATTTTTTTATTTTCTTCATCATCATCATCTTAGTGAACCTTTATTTTTCCATGACCCTATTAAGGCTTTCATGTATTATTGTGGCTTTGTTTGTGAAGCCTTAAGATTTTGATGGCTTTTTTAGTGCTTTAGTTGTGTTTTGATGAACTAGAATGTCATATTTCTTATTGACATTAAAACAACCCCTACTCATGCATTCTTGTGATGTTTTTCTTCATGTCAACATGCTTATTTCAACTATGAATCCTGACCTATCATATTTTGATCTTGACCATACCTTGGGATGCACTTTCACTATGATTTTCTTGTTGAAGCGTAAAGATAGTTTGCTCTTTTGAATTATTGTTCATGTTTGATATCTTCACTTAGTTTAGTTAATCATATTTTTGTTGAAATGCCTTTACGATGCTTGTAAAAACCTATTTTTAAAGAAAACCCTAAGTTAAGTCTATACTAACCTTATCAATAAGGATAAGCATAGATTTACTATTATCAATATATTAGGTCTCTAATCTTGGGAATATATCAAACAAAAATGTTTGGAATAATGCCCTCATTAGGCCAAATAAATTCTATTTTAATCCAAAATTAAAAAATGCTTTCTAGTATTTAGTTAAGCCTTGTTTCGAGCCTATCATGACTGTTGGCGCAGATAGTGGTGACCTACTCTACGAGAGTTGGATTGGCCAATTAGTTCATTGCCATAGACCTCAGTGATTGGACATTCGTATGTTCGACACATCAGCACGTTACCATAAAACCCTTAACTCGAAGAAACCCTTGTGCTAGTACATGCAGCATAATGATTCTAATTCAAAATTTTATTTTTAGACTCCAAATGATTTTTTTAGAATTTTCTAGCATTTTTCCTAGAAAGGGAACTGAATTAACTTTAGAACGATACCATATTTTCCTATGGATTATTTCAGATATAGAAGTTATGGTTTTTTTAACTTTTGTTATCTAGAACCTCTGGAATTAGTGATTTACATTTTGTTTGCGAAATTCTGACACATCAAATATTTTTTTATATTTTTTAAATATTTTCCTAAAAATATTGCAAAATTCCCTTTCTAAAAAAGTGTCATTTGCAATTTAACAACTCTAAAAAAGTCTGAGACGATTTTCAAAGTTCACTGCTACATTTTTCTAGTACTTGCTACCAATGCTGACTAGGACATGGTTTCAAAAATTAGTTTTGCCTTGAAGGTGATTTTTTTTTTTGGATTTTTTAAAATATTTTTACATTAATCCTTATCGAGTTACCTTTCCAGTGGTACCTCATTTGCCACTAGAAACCATTAGTTCAAACCAAAATAAATCCAAGAATACGGACATCATGATGTTGTCCCCTGGTTTTGCTAAACTTAAGAAAATTTACATGGGTTTTCTTGAATCATCATTTTTAATTATTTAAATGACTCGAAATATATTTAATGATTTCTACCATGATGTCATGAGTCATGAGATAGTCTTTTTAGGCTTGGATCAGAACTCAAAAAAGTTTCCAAAGTTAATTTTCCATTCTTATTTTTTTAAAAAAATTGACTTTCTATTTTGACATCTTGTTTCTTCAACAAATATATATAAAAAATTTTGATTTTCAAAAATTATTCAAAATCTCTCTTTTCAAGGGGATATTCTAACACTGCTTTTTCGAGGGGATTCTTTAACCCCATTTTCTCTAATGGGATACTCCAACTCTGCTTTTCAAAAATATATAAAAAATCTAAGTTTTCTCTCATCCAGGATTCCCTAGACCTTTTATCAAATTTTTCATGCCTAAGACGACAATCAAATCCAAACATGTCTTAAATTTGTCAATTTGGTTTTTCTCAATAACTGAGGTCAATACGAGATACATCCTGACTATCCCTCTTTTTTTATGTTTCATCCTTTATGCAACTTTTATTATATTTCTTTCTATCTTACTAACCTATTTTTCTTCTTGATGATGATTTTCATTCATGCTTTCAAAAATCAAATTTCATTAAACCCGAGGCAATATTCTATGAAGTATCTTTCCAACGCTTGACGTAGAGTATCCTCTTCTCAATTAATCCGTATCGTATTTTATTGAATCCTTTGTGTTTTTCCTTCTTCCTAGGTTTGCATAAAGAGATATTAATTAAACTTTTATCATAAAAGCTTTTAATATTTAAAAATTTACATTTATAAGGAGAGGATTACACATAAATAATGACCACATGAAAAACCAAGGAAAACTGAGACTTCGATAATTGATGGCTAGATGGCATCAATTTTAGGCATCGTGAAGGTGCTAATTCTTCCTAACATGTAACGAACTCCGAGACCCTTTTAATATGAGAGTAAACTCTTATATACATAGTCCGTGAAATCAGTGTTTCAAGTTTCATAACTCAAAATCACCCATGTTAGACCTTTTAGTGGTGAATAAAATCAAGAGGGGGTGAATTGATTTCTCAAAATTTTGGTAAATTAAAATTTTGATAGACAAACTTGAGAAATCCACACAATAAACTTTTGGAGTGTAATTTAGTGAATGAAAATA
>JAQSVH010006860.1:15105-39406 GCA_029448705.1 Adansonia digitata | reverse complement strand
ACCACTGTATTGATACATGTTGATATGTATCGATACATTTCTTTACACAATGCATGTTTTGGTCTTGGCATGGCCTAGTATCGATACATGAGGTCCTGTATCGATACATTAACATGTTGTATCGATACAAGTGGTGACATTTCAAATCTTTGGATCATTGAAGCATTATATCGATACATGAAAACCATGTATCGTTACATTTCAAGAAAAATTATTAATTTTCTCATCTATTTTATCCCCAGACACCTTAAACTACATCCTTTGATGCCACATCTTTGGATTTACCTTTGATATGATCCGTTGGCCTTCTTGACCTCCTCAAAATACTTGTTCGCCATGCGACAACCATCGTCTTCTTTCACGTCCTTGCCATAAATTGCTAAAAATTAACCCAGACAAAATAAGGTGTTTAAAACCATGCTCAGCTAACTTTCTTCCTATTGGTTCTACCATGTTGAGCAAGGAGGCAGAAAGGCTATAATAGCTTGTAACTAGAGATATGCCTACCATATGCTCTTATAACCATATATCTTGTGAAAGTGACCTTTGTCATTAATTGCTTGGGCTCCAAAAATTTGTTTGAGTCTGTTCATAAGCCCGTAGTTGAGGTTTGCAATGATTTATGATAGTTCCTTGGTGCAAAAACATGATTGAATCAGGTTTTCAAAAGCTAAAAAATGGCCTAAACTGGGCAAAAATGCCTTGTTATATCAATAAAAACATGTTATATTGATACACAAGGTAGTCTTTGCCTATAAGTATCGATACAATGAGCTGTGTATTGATACCAAGAGCAAACAATGTTTTCAGTCTTGAGACTTAGAGGCCTATATCGATACCTATGTATTTGTATCTATACTCATGCTTGTGTATCTATACATTTTGGTAAAAATCATAACTTTAGCTACTACCAAGGTCTTCATCGATACAAACATACTATGTATCGATACCCCATTTTAAGTACCGATATGAAACCCTCTCATATCAATAATACATGTGAAAATTCAAGTTTTTGGCACCATAAAGCCTTATATCAATACTTGTGCACCTATATAACTTGCACATACCTGCGGCTTCTCAATTTTCCTCAACTTGTTCATAAATAATAGGGAGTTGACTTTTGTACTCATTTGAATGACTTTAGTGACACCATGAAAAATGGCTTTCGATGCTTCATTTCACATTTTTCTTCAATATGACCTATAGGCATTTTAGACCTTCCTAAAAAAATTTATTGGCCAGCGTCATGTCGCCTAATAATGCCTGGCAACATTGCACCCGGTAGTTGTCCCTCAGTTTTTTTTTTTGATTTTATTGTTCTTTAATTAAGTCCTGAGATGCCAAAAACTAGAATGGGAAAAATAAGGTGTGTACAATAATGTGATTGATTGCGCTCTTAGTAATGCCACATCAATAGTAAAATTGGTAGAAAGTTTAAGAGAATAAAGAAAACTAAAGAAAAAAGAGAAGAAAAAATAATGGAAACTTCAAACCTTTAATTTTAGCTCTGCAATTCAAAATTGTCAGTGATTATTAGTAAAATAAACTATACATATAATCTCTTCTCTTATATGAACCGCATAGTACAACTTGAATTGATATGGCCAAGTAGAAATCATTCACTTTTACTAGACTTTTGCTAAAGTTAAGTATGCCCTACGTCCATTTTTGGTGGTTATTTATCCCCTAGTTTTTTTATTTATTGATATTATGTTTTTCTCATCTAATATTTTGTAGGTTGTGAATGATGCTATTATAGTGGATCCATTAGTTAGGCAAATAATTACAAGTGTATGTGATGAAGTTTGTTCTTGGCATATATAAACAAACAAAGTAAAGACTGAAACCTACTACTTCAAACAGTTGAAAATGTCCATTTTTGGTGTTGATGCTAACAGGATAGCAACAGATATAGCTATGCTTTCAAATAGGTCATCTAACACTCTCCAACAATGTTACACTGCTGTTTCTTGTTTGAACCCTTAGCAGTGTGCATAGCAAATATTGCCAACAAGTCCTTGTTATTGTCACCTATTACGACATGCTACCTTTTTTGTTATTAAAGTTTTTGCTACTAGGGACAGACATTTGTTCCTTAGTTTTGGGCACAATCAAAAGTTGTACGAAGTTGATTGTACTCATTCTTCTTCTTCATGTTCTCCAATGAAGGATAAGGGATTAACCTTGCAAATGTGAGTTAACATTCTTCTGCGTATATTATATGTCCATCTTGGTGGTCCATGTAGGATTGTATAGAAAAAAACAAGATGGAAATTGAGAGAAAGGAACAAATAAAAAATGAACAAAGTGGAAAAGGATAAACGAAAAGAATAAACTTAAAATGAAGAACAAGCTCACGTGTGGATGTTCTCCCTAAGCTTATACATTTGATGCATATTTCTAGTGATAATATTACATCTACAACAATAAATGTCTTAAATGCAATTTCCACCAAAAAAACATTGGTGGATCATATCTAGCCAAAGTTAATAAATGTCTTAAATGCAACTTCCATCAAATAACAGCATTGGTGGATCATATCTAGCCAAACTCTATAGTACTAAACATCTTAACAAAAGAATGCTAACAGGTAGACAACAAATGTGCTATATTTTCAACACTTCTCCTTAGCATTTTTTCTGTTAACACCAATTCTTGTCCTTAGTGTTTCAAACCTTGCCTTGGGTAAGGCTTTAGTTAGAATATCTACAAACTGATCTTCTAAATTACAATGTACTAGTTTAATTTTATTTTCTGCTTTAGCTTATCTAAAAAAATGATATTTAATTTTGATGTGTTTAGTTCAGCCATGAAATACTGGATTTTTGGCCATTGCTTTAGTTGATTGATTATCACATCTGATCTCAGTTGTTTCACTCTGAGTCAAGCGAAAGTCTTTCATCAAATTTCTCAACTAAATTGCATGATCACAGTGGCTAACAGCAATGTATTTAGCTTCTGCTGCTGATTGAGCCACTATTTCTTGCTTCTTTGAATTCTAAGCAAATGCCCTTGAACCAAGTGTAAACAAGTAGCCAGAGGTGCTCTTTATATCATCACATGAGCTAGCCTAATCATTGTCTGTGTACCCTTGCAATCTTGTTTTATCTAATTTTTGAAAGATGACACCAAAATCAATGGTTCCTTTGATGTACCTCAATACTTTTTTGGTTGTTTTAAGGTATGTTTCATTTGGACAATGCATAAATATGGAGAAAATAGTCAGCTTGCAGTTAAATATAGAAGGCATTCAATTAGTCATTTGTAATATGATTCATTCACTTTGGTAGAGTTATCTTTCTTGCTGAGTTTTTAATTTTAAGCCAAAGGTGTAGAGATTGATTTACAGTTGTCTATATATTACACCTTCGTAGTATTTCTTTGGCATATTTCTTCTGGGCATTGAAAATTGCATCCTAAGTTTATGCAATTTCAATTCCACCAAGCAAATATGACATTTCTCCTAGATCTGTCATCTCAAAAGCTTTCATCATCTAGTCCTTGAAGTCTTGTACCAATGCTGGATGCTTTTAGTCACTAGTAAATCATCAACATACAGGGAAACAACTAGCAAGTCATGATTGTTAGCAGCTTTGACATATAGGGCTGCTTCACTAAGACTTTTCATGAATCCCAAACTAAGTAAATGTTCATCAATTTTGGAATACCAAGCTTTTAGAGCTTGTTTCAGACCATACAAGGTTTTTTTAAGCAAGTACACTTTGTCTTCCTATCCTTTGATGATGAATCCTTTAGGTTGATGAATATAAATCTCCTCCTATAGATACCATTCGAAAAAGCTAATTTAACATCAAGTTGGAAAAATTTCCAACCATTCTATGCTGCTAAAACAAATAGCAGCCTTATAATGTCTAGTTTTGCAACTTGAGCAAACTTTTTCAAATAGTTAACTCCATGTTCTTGAGAGTAGCCTTTGGCTATTAATATGGCCTTATATTTATTAATAGAACCACCTGCATTAAGTTTGATTCTAAAAATCCATTTAACTCTAACAATATTCTTATTGTCAGGCTTGTCCACCAGTGTCCAAGTTTTTTTTTTATCATTTGAATCTTTTCGATCTTAGTGTCTCTCCATTCTAAAGACTTGTAAGCTTAATTGAAATCAGTGTGTTCAAGGATGGCAACATTTAACCTTTGATAAATGTCAATAAAAGATCTGGTTCCTCTTACTAGTTCATGATCTAAGGTTTCATCTTCAAGCATAAAGACTTCTAGTTCTTGAGAGTTCAATTCTAAAATAGTGTGCTTGGCAAGTTTTTTTTACGCTTGTCCTAGTTCCTTGTAGCTAATTCATTGAATTTCATATTCCTACTCATGATTTTCCCAGTGAGTGGATTATAAGCTCTATATCCCTTGGTGACATTGCTGCAGCCAAAGAAGATGCAAACTTCTACTTTTTGGTTAAGCATGTCTTTTCTGACTTCTGGAACATATATATAACAGATACTGCCAAAAACTTTAAGATGTTGAACTGAGGGTTTAGTGCCGTACCAGTTTTCATATGAAGTATTTCCCTTTAAGGCTCAGGTGAGTAGTCTGTTGAGTAGGTAAACAGTAGTGTTTACTGCTTCTACCCAAATTTCTTAGGAAACTTCTTTTCAAATAACATACACTTGGCCATCTCCATAATGGTTTTTGTCTTTCTTTCGCTAACTCCATTTTGTTGTGGAGTATAGGTTGCTGTAAGTTGATGTTTAATACCTACAATCTTGCAAAACTCATTAAATTTGTCAGATGTGTACTTAGTACCATTATTTGACCTTATAACTTTGATTTTACAACCACACAAGTTTTCATTCTAGGTTTTGAATCTGCAAAATATATATGCTACCTTAGATTTATGTTTGATGAAATAAATCCAAGACATTCTAAAAAAGTCATTTATGAATAAAATGAAGTACTTGCTTCTATTTAAAGAGAGTGTCCTCATGGGACCATAAACATCTATGTGGATCAACTGTAACTTCTCAGAGGCTGTCCATGCCTTGTTAATTGGAAATGGAAGCTTGCTTACCTTTTTAAGTTGACAAACTTCACGAACATTGAAGTTTTCTTTAACAACAGGCATGTTCAGCACCAATGATATCTAAGCATGTGATTTAGGGCACTGTAGTTGAAATGGCCCATTCTTTTATGCCACAACTCAAATTCATCAATTAAACCTGTGTATTCTGATGAAAACCTTGATGTAGGTCTAAGGAGAAATATTTACGCTTCATATTAACAGTAAAGAGTTCACGGTCAAAAGGGTTATAAATGTAGCATGTTTTATTTTTGAATACTAAGGAGTGATTTTTAATCAATTGCCCAACACTAAAAAGATTATGATCTATTTTAGGAACAAATAAGACATCTAGGATGTATTTGGTACCTGAAAATGTTTTAATAGCCATAGTACCTTTTCCCTTGACTTCAATGCTTTCTCTATTCCCAGCTCTGACTTTGGAATTCCAAGCTTTGTTAAGCACTTTGAATAGCTTTGTCAGTAGCCATATGATGTGTACATCCACTATCAATGAGCCATGCACTGCATGAGGTTTTAGTAGCATAACAGATGGCAATGGAAACCTATTCATCATCCTCCTGTGGTGTGTCGGCAACCTTTGTTTTTGATCTTACTGCTATTGGTTTTTGTTTTTGCATATTTTTTCTACATGTCCCATCTGCTTACATGACCTGTATTGTACATCAGGTCTATACCAACAGTATTTCTCCAGGTGAGTAGTTTTTTTATAGTGAGAGCAGATTGAATACTTCTCTTTCTTTCCATTACTCTTCTTTTTGTTGCATTGCTTATTTCCTTTTGTGTGAAGTAGAGCTTTTCTTTTTTTCTTTAGCTATGAGTGCATCTTTTCTTGAGCCTTCATTTCTGATGGCTTTTATTTGTTCTTGAGCTTGCAAAGCATTGAAAAGTTCAGCAGTAGTGATCTTGTCAAATCCTTAGAGTCTTTAATTGAAGATAAATCTCTCTGATAGGCTAATAAGGACTTTCTTTATAATCATACTATCTGGCATCTCTTTTCCAAGTATCTAATCTTGTTAACTACCTTCACCAACCTATCATCATATTCTTTCAAGTTCTCTAAATCCTTTATCTTCAAGACCCAAATTCTCTTCTAAGATTCAGCATCTGCATCTGCCTTATTTTGTCACTGCCTTGGAATTCTTCTTTTAACATCTCCTAAGGTTGTTTTTACTGTTTCACAAGCCATAATTCTGATGAAAATTTCATCAGAAGCAGATGATTTGATGCAATTTTTGGCCTTAAACCTTTTTGCTTTTTCTTTACTATAGTTCTTCATTTGATTAATTGTTGGACTTCCTAGAAGTTGTGGAAGTTCTTTCTCATTCTCAACAACTTCCAAAGATCAAAGGCACCCAGATATCTTTTCATTTTAATAGCCTATATCTGATAATTTTCACTTGAGAAAATAAAAGGTGAAGGCAAAAAACAATTACTGGAAGCCTTTTTTTAAATAAATACTTGCTATTTTTTTAATCACTCAACTCAATGATTTTTAGGCCCTCAAGACCATTAACAACTCTAGATACCAATCGTAGGATTGTATAGAAAAAAAAAACAAGATGAAAATGGAGAAAAAGGAATAAATAAACAAATAACAAAGTGGAAAAAGGAAAAAAGAAAGCAATAGACCTGAAATAGAGAACAAGCTAACATATGGATGTTCCTAATAAGCTCATACATTTGATGCATATTTATATTGATAATATTTTACTATTACACCTACAACAATAAATGTCTTAAATGTAACTTCCAGCAAACAACAACATTAGTGGATCTTATTTAGCCAAAGTCAATAAATGTCTTAAATACAATGTCCATCAAACAACAACATTGGTGGATCATATCAAGCCAAAGTCTACAATAATAAATGTCTTAACAAAAGATATGCTAATAGATAAACAGTAAATGTGCAATATTTTCAACAGTCTATTTAAACAGAGGTTAAGGTGTGGGCATATCCTTTAATGTTATGTCAGAATTCTAGTGGAAGTATCTGTTTGTTTGCATGCAAAAAAGTGCTATAGTTTTTCTTGGTATCTTTTAGATTGGCCTAGTTTGTTACATTATGTTTGCCATTTGAAAAGAAAGACACAACTAAAATAGTTGTATGTTTAATTGTAGGTTTTCAGTTTACTTTAGGGTTTAACAAAAATTATACCAATAGGATATTTCTAAATAATAACATTTTCTTGACCATTGATAGCAAATTAGTTAAACGTAAGTGAGATAGGTTAAGTTTGTTCTTTTGAGAGGTTTGTTTTATTAGTTTTTTATAAGAATACCATGCAAAATATAAATCTGTACAGAATAAGACAAATTCAAAGTCACATCTAATAATACTATTTTAGGTCAAAAATGGTAGGGAACAAGATGCTGATCCTAAAGATTCAAACTCCTTAGCTAGGCCTTATCTATGTACTAGATATGACATCTATCTTGTGTGGGAGCTTTGTACAGTATAAGTTGTTGACAAAACTTAGCTCTTTTCTTCTTTATATTTTACATATAAATTTTTTAAAAAAGTTTTAGATTGAATAAATTGAATATAGCTCTTTAATCTTATTTGAAATTAAGATTAGGAATATTTAATTTCAAACTTTAAAGCCTTGTAAATTTCTATTGATGGATTGGATTTTCTTTATGGTTGCTTGCTTGCCTCTGGTTAAAAATGCAGTGGTTTTGATCAAGCTTTTGCTTTGCCTTATATTATAATCTGTTTTCTCATCAAGGGCATGCTTTTTGGTTAAACATTGTGAATTACTTGCTCTGTTTGTGTCTTCTAAATTTTAAACATCTTTATTTTCCTAATTCTCTCTGAAATACTCATCTTTGTAAGTTAAAATACCCATATTGGTGAAGATGCTACGTAAGGTAAAAAAGAAGTATTCCACCGTAGCCTCTTTGGTTAAACTGCCTAGTATAGCCTTTTTGATTATTTTTTCTTTAAATTATTAAAATCATCTAAAGGCTTCATAGGTATATTGCTAGCTAGTGGCTATGAATACAACTTTGATTTGAGCTATAAATTTCTAATAGGAAATGGTTATTTATTCAAGAGAAAAGCTTTTTATTAACCATTTTTACTAGTTTCTTCCTTTTAGAAGTGATGCCATTATCTGAAATATGGACATTTGGCTTTGTATTTGAAGGTCTGACATGGCTCTTGTTCATTAAAGAATTAGATGCGTATTTTATGCTTTACTAAATCCTAAAGCTAGGGCATTGGGAAGTGTTCATAGATTATAGGGTGAGAAAAGCTTAAATCATCACTATGCAATTTTTAGGGTCATCTTGCCTAAACTTGAATTTCCAATAAAAAAATAGCTCGTGATCTTTCATGCTGACATGTTTAATTTTATTGTACAAATTTTAAGAAATTCATCTTTTATAATAATATATATGCCGGTATGCTATTTTTCCTTTTGGAGTTTGTAATGTGAATTGATATTTAAACTGCAACTCCAACTATAATTGAGCAATGATAATGGTTATTAACGGATCCAAGTCAATTTTATCTATAACTGTTCCTCTATTGGCAGTGGCATTAGATATTGGCATGCTTAACCTAATGCCTATAATTTGTTTTTAAGTTTGTTATCTCCGGCTACTTTTATTCTTTTATCTTTCTAAAATTTAAGGATTTACATAAATACTTTACCTGAAATGAAATGAAGAAAATTTATTTATCCAAGAAAATTAAAACTCTCTGCTGGAAAACAGAAACAAAATATGGCAGTCTGTTTATGTTAGAAATCAATGTTTATGTACTTAACTATGTATCAAGATATTGCTAAAAGTAGGCTAGATTGATGTGCATGCAAGTATGTTTGTTACTACAATATCAAAAGCAACATTCAGTCAATATTAGAATCCTATTTGGTACGTTGTTTTTGTGATTATGCAATAAAAAGACATTATTTTCATTTAGACACACGATATTGATACTTTAGTTTTCCTCAAAAGCTTTTATTCCTATAATTTTTTTTTATAATCAAAGTTCATTCCTCAAATGAATCAATGATTGATTCTCATAATAACCTCCATTATTTTCATTATTATGCAACAAGAACATGTTTTCATCATTAGGATATAAGATATTGATGCTTTGGTTTCTCAAGGAAAGCTTTTCCTCCCATCGTTTTGCTTAAAATCAAAGTCCATCTCTCTAATGAGACAAACCTAGATTGTCATAATAATCTCTATTGTTTTCATGATTGGGCTATAAAGATACATTCTCCTAATTGAGATTCATGATATTGATGCTTTAGTTTCAAAAAAAAGTTTTTTTTCCCTATAATTTTTCTTAGAATCAAAATTTGTCTTTAAAATGAGACAAACATTGATTCTTGTAATAATCTCTATTGTTTTCATGATTGGCCAACAAATGTATATTCTCCTCATTACCACACATGATATAGATACTTACGTTTCCTTAGGAAAGCTTTTCTTCCCATCATATTCTTTAGAAACAAAATTCATCATTTAAATGATTTAATTATGGATTTCCATTTATTTTCATAATGGAGTAGTAATAATGGTTATTAGTAGATCCATTGACATCTATTCCACTATTGGCAATGGCATTGAATATTGATATGCCTCTTGTTGTAACCTGTTGAACATGAATTTGACATGCTAGCCTTGAGATGGGTAAATTACTATTTTATTTTTTGTATTTGAACGAGACTTAATTGTCAAATTAAAACACTAATCCAACTTAACCCTAAATAGTTATCATGAAACAACTAAAAGATTTGGAGTCACCACTAATCTATTTTGGCTAAGTGAGATTTGTCATCTACTAGAGTTTATCTTTCAAGGGTTATGAAACCTTTATAAACAAGTTTAGTTTTGGAGGGTAATAAACAAACTTTAAAGCTTGCATATTAACCCAAGATTCATATGCAAAAGGTTTGGGAGTCCGTTGCATGTAGAGTAAGACATGTCTCTTCTGTGACATTTTTAAAATGATACCTATTAATTACATGTTATCCTAAATCTTGATTAAATTTGATTTTAAGTTTTTTAGTACTTAATTATAATTCCCATATTTGAAATTATTTGAAATTGATATTAATTTTTCTAGTTCCAATTAAATCATATTTCTCAATTAATTTTGAAAATCAAAATAATTTTTGTACCATTCCAAAAAGCTAGAGGATTATGAAAGTTTTATTTTTGGAGAAAATAAAAAATTTTAATTTACTTGTTTAAAGAAGGTATTTCTTTGTTTAAAATAATTGATAAGGTGACTTCCATATACTAGAAGCACACCTATGGTTTATTTGAACTCAGGGATGTTGCCTCAAATTTTATTTAAAACTTGGATTATAGTTGATAATATCATACAAGACTTCTATCATAATAATACCTAAAAGACTTTAAAGAACATGCTTTGACATGAAAATTCCAACTTGATCCTAAAGTGATAAAATCTCTTAAATAACCCTAGATTATGTCAATTATCCTAAATGGACTTAAAATGCATGGAAAATGCTAAATGGTCCCTAGATTATGATAATAACTTATATGGCTTTGAAATGAAAGGGAATTGCCAAAAGGTCCCTAATGTACATGCAATAGCCTAAGGAACCTAAAATGCATGTAAATGTTAGAATGGTGCTAAAATTCATGGAATTGCATAATAGTCCGTAAAACATAGGAAATGGCTAAAATGATCCTAAAATGTGTAAAATTGCATAAAGTTACTAAAAAATGGAAAATGACTAAAATGTACCTTTTATCATTTTGCACGTTAAACAAGCTCTCCTTACTGGGATAGATAAGGTTGATGCTTTGGTTTCTAAACAAAAAACTTTTCATTCCATTATTTTTCTTAGAATCAAAGTTCGTTCACCAAAAGAGATAAACATAGAATATGAAATAATCTCCATTCCTTTTGCGATTAGGCATTATAAACACATTCTACTTATTGGGATACATGATATTGATGCTTTGGTTTCTCAAGAAAAGATTCCATCAAACTTTTTCCTTAAAATCAAAATTTGCTCATAAAAAGAGATAGAAATGGATTCTTATAAGAATCCTCATTCTTTTCTTGTTTGTGCACCATAAACATGTTTTCATTAGCATGCATGATATTGATGCTTTGGTTTATCAAGAAAAGCTTTTCTTTCCTCTATTTTCCTTAGAATAAAAGGTTCATCCATCAAAAAAGAACATTGATTCTTGTAATAATGTCCATTTTTTTATGATTGGGCATAATAAACACATCCTCCTCATTATAATACATGATATTGATGCTTTGGTTTCTTAAGAAAAGCTTTTCCTTCCATAATTTTCCTTAGAATCAATGCTCATCAGCCAAAAGAGATGAGATAAGATTCCCTTGATTATCTCCATTCTTTTCATGTATGGGTGCCATAATTATGTTCTCTTTATTAGGATAAAGTTATTAATGCTTGGGTTTCTCAAGAAAAGTTTCTTCTAGTAATTTTCTTAGAATCAAAGTTTGTTCATCAAAGAAGATGAACATTGACTCTTGTAGTAATCTTCATTCTTTCTTGATTAGGCACCATAAGCACATTCATTAGGATACATGATAGTAAAGATTGGGATTCTCAGGAAAAGCTTCTCTTTCCACCATTTTCCCTAGAATCAAAGTTCATCTGTAAAAGAGACAAACATGAATTCTCATAATTATCTTTATTATTCTTGTGATTAGGTGAACGTTTTCTCCTTATTAAGATACATGATACCAAAGCTTGGGCTTCTTAAGAAAAGCTTTCCCTTCTACCAATTTCCTTAGAGCCAAAGCTCAACCATCAAAAGAGGCGATCGTGGATTCTTGTCACAATTCCATTCTTTTTGTGATAGGGTACTATAAACGCATTCTTCTCATTGAGATACTTTATATTGATGCTTGGGCCTCCAAGAAAAGCTTTTTTTTTCTATCATTCTTCTTAAAATCAAATTCATCCATCGAAAAAGATGAACATGGATTCTTGTAAAAAATTTAATTGGGCACCATAAAGCATTCTGGTTTTTAGTATACATGATATTAATGCTTTGATTTCTCAAGTAAAGCTTTTCCTTCCATAATTTTCTTTAGAATCAACGTTCATCTACCAAAAAAAAAGAATAGATTCTCATAATTATCTCCATTTTTTGGTGAATGGGCACCATAATTATGTTCTTCTTATTAGGATACATGATGTTGATGCTTGGGTTTATCAAGAATAGCTTTTCCTTCCATCTATTTCCTTAGAATGAAAATTCATCCATCAAAAGAGATGAGCATAGATTCTTGTAAAAATCTTCATTCTTTTTGTGATTGAGCACCATAAACATGTTTTTCTTAGTGGAGGACATGATATTGATGCTTTGGTTTTAGAATCAAAGCTTTTCTTCCACCATTTTCCTTAGAATCAATGGTCATCCACTAAAAGAGACGAAAGTGAATTTTGGTAATTATCTTAATTCTTTTCATGATTGGACACCATAAACACGTTCTTTTCATTAGGATACATGACATTGATGCTTGAATTTTTAAAGAAAAGTTTTTTCAACCATTTTTTGTAGAATCAATGTTCATCTGTCAAAAGAGTTGAACATGGATTCTTGTAATAATCTTCATTCTTTTTGTGATTGGGCACCATAAACATGTTCTTCTTATTAGGATACCCGACATTGATGCTTTGATTTCTAGAGAAAAGCATTTCCTTCTGCCATTTACTTTAGCATCAAAGTTCATCCATCGAAAAAGAGCAAATGGACTCTCCTAATTGTCTTCATTTGTTTCATGATTAGGCACCATAAACTTTTTCTCTTCATTGGTATTCATCATGTTGACGCTTGGGTTTCTTCAAAAAATGCTTTTCCTTCAACCAATTTCCATAGAATCAAAGTTCTTCCATCCAAATAGATGAACATGGATTCTTATAGTAATCTCCAATCATTTTGTGATAGGCTTCATAAACATGTTTTCTTGATTAGGATACATGGTATTGATGCTTTGGTTTCTCAAGAATTTTTTTTACTATTTTCCTTAGAATCATAGTTTGTCCATCAAAAGAGATGAACAAAGATTTTTGTAACAATCTTTATCCTTTGTGTGATTCTGCACCTTAAAAACATTCTCTGTACTAGAATACATGGTTTCTCAAGAAAAGTTTTCCTTCCACTATTTTCTTTAAAATCAAAGTTTATCCACCAAAAGAGATGAACATGGAATATTGTACTACTTTCCATTTCTTTTGCGATTAGGCAACATAAGCACATTTTCCTTATTAGGATGCATGATTTCTTAAGAGAGGCTTTTCTTTCCACCATTATCCCTAAAATCAAAATTTATCCATTAAAAGAGACAAACATGGATTCTTGTAAGAAACCCTATTTTTTCTTTGATTGTGCACTAAAAACACATTTTCCTCATTGGCATAGATGATGTCGATGCTTGGGTTTCTCAAGAAAATATTTACTTTCCTCTATTTTCTTTAGAATCAAAGTTTATTCATCAAAAGACGAACATGGATTTTGTAACAATCCTTATTCTTTTTGTGATTGGCCACCATAAACAAGTTCTCCTCATTGGGATACATGATATTGAGGCTTTAGTTTTTCAAGAAAAGTTTTTTTCCATAATTTTCTTTAGAATCAATGTTCTTTTGCCAAAAGAGACGAGAATAGGTTTTTGTCATTATCTTTATTCTTTTTGTGGATAGATGCAATAATTATGTTCTCATTGGGATACATCACATTGATGCTTGGGTTTATCAAGAAAAGCTTTTCCTTCCACTTATTTCCTTAGAATCGAAGTTTATCTGTCAAGGGAGATGACATGGATTCTTGTAACAATCTTCATTCTTTTTGTAATAAGGCACCATAAACACGTTTTCCTCATTAGGATACATGATATTGAAGCTTGGGGTTCTCAAAAAAAGCTTTTCTTTACAACATTTTCTTTAGAATCAAAGTTCATTTGCAAAAAGCGATAAACATGGATTGTCATAATTATCTCTTTTCTTTTTGTGATTGGGTGCCACAAACATTTTCCCTTCATTGGGATACATGATAGTAAAGCTTGGTTTTTCAAGAGAAACTATTCCTTCCACTAATTTCATTAGAACCAAAGCTCGTAGTCAAAGGAGATGACCATGGATTTTTGTAATAATCTCTATTGTTTTTGTGATTAGGCACTATAAACACATTTTGCTCATTAGGATATATGATATTCTTGCTTGGTCTTCTTAAAAAAAGCTTTTCTTTTCATCATTTTTTGTAAAATCAAAGTTTATCCATCGAAGGAGACAAACATGGATTCTAGTAGAAAACTCCCTTTTTTTTTTATGATCAGGCACCATAAAAACATTCTCTTTTTTGGGATACATGAGATCAATGCTTTGGTTTCTCAAGAAAAGCTTTTTCTTCCACAATTTCCCTTAGAATCAATGTTTATTTGCCAAAAAAGACAAGAATAGATTCTCATAATTATCTCTATTCTTTTTAGGAATAGCCACCATAATTTTGTTCTCCTTATTGGGATACATGATATTGCTGCTTCTGTTTCTCAAGAAAAGCTTTTCCTTCTACCTATTTCCTTAGAATGAAAGTTTCCCTACTAGAATGGATGAACATGAATTCCATAATTTTCTCCATTCTTTTTAAGATTGGGCAAAATAAACATTTTCTCCTTTTTAGAATACAAGATATTGAAGCTTACATTTCTTAAGAAAAACTTTCCTTTCACTTTTTTTGTTAAAATTAAAATTTGTTTGTCAAAAGAGAAGAACATAGATTCTTTTAATAATCTTTGTCTTCATGATTTTGCACCAACGGTCTCCTCATGATATTTAGTCTACTAATTTTTTCAGAACTAAAGCATGTCCATAAAAGAAGATGATCGTGGATTCTTGTAATAATCTCTATTCTTTTTGTGATTGGGCATTATAAACATGTTTTCCTCATTGGGATGAGTGATATTACTTGGGCTTCCTAAGAAAAACTTTTCTTTCCACCATTGTCCTTAGAATCAAACTTCATCCATCGAAAAAGATGAACATCGATTCTTCTAATAAACTCCATTGTTTCTATGATTGAACACTATAAGAACACTTTCTTCATTGGGATACATGATATTAATGCCTTGGTTCCTCAAGAAAAGCTTTCCTTCCACCATTTCCTTAAAATCAAAGTTTAGCTACCAGAAGAGACGAATAAGGATTCTCTTAATAAGCTCTATTCCTATCGTGCTTAGGTGCCACAAACATGTTCTCCACATTGATATAAATGATATTGATGCTTGAGTTTCTTAAGAATAGCTTTATTTCCTTAAAATTAAAATTTTTCATTAAAAAAGTTGAACATGGATTCTCATAATTGTCTGCATCTTTTTTGTGATTGGGCTTCATAGATACAATTTTGTTATTGGAATACATGATATTTATGCTTGGGCTTCTCAAGAAAAGCTTTTTTTTCTACCATTTTTCTTAGAATCAAAGGTCATCCTTCAAAAGAGATGAACATGGATTCTTGTAATAATCTTTATTTTTTTCAAGGTTGGGCACCAAAAACACGTTCATCATATAGGATACATGATATTGAAGCTTGTGTTTGTCAAGAAAAGGTTCTCTTTTCACAATTTTCTTTAGAATCAAAGTTCATCAATCAAATAAAAAGTACATGGATTCTTATAATAATCTCTATTTTTTCTTATTTTACATCATAAGCACATTTTCCCTATTGGGTACATGATATTAATGTTTTCATTTCTTAAGAAAAAACTTTTCTTTTTGCCAATTTCCTTAAAGCCAAAGCTCATCCATTAAAAAAGATGACCACGGATTCTTATAATAATCTCTATTCTTTTAGTGATTGGGCACCACAAACATGTTTCCCTTATTGGGATACATGATGTTATGCTTGGTTCTCTTAAGAAAAGCTTTCATTTGGTTCCGTTAAGAGGACCTTTGTCTTCCAGTATTTTACTTCGAATCAAAGTTTATCTGTGGAAAGAGATGAACATGGATTCTTATAATAAACTCCATTTTTTTTGTGATTGGGCACCATAAAATTCTTCTTATTGGGATACATGATACTAATGCTGTAGTTTTTCAAAAAAAGCTTTTCTTCCACCAATTTTTTCGTTTGTCCATCAAAAAAGACAAATATGGATTCTTCTAATAATCTCCATTCTTTATGTGATTGGTCTCCATAAAAATGTTTTCTTTATTAGGATACATGATATTGATGTTTTGGTTTTCAAAATAAGGTTTTTCTTCGACTATTTTCCTTAGGATCGATGTTTATTTGCAAAAGATATGAAAATGAATACTGAAAATTATCCCATTCTTTTAGTGATTAGGCCCTAAAAACATTTTCTCTTTATTGGGATAAATGATCATTACACTTGAGCTTTTCATCATTTGTTAAAAGAGATGAATATGGATTCTTGTAATAATCTCCATTCTTTTGTGACAAGGCACCATAAACATGTACTCCTCATTGGGATATATGATATTGATGCTTTGGTTTCTAAAGAAAAGCTTTTCCTTCCATGTTTTCCTTTGTATCAAAGTTTGTTCATCAATAGAGACGAATATAGATTTTTCTATTAGTATCCATTTTTTTGGTGATTGGGCACCATAAACGCATTCTCCTTGTTGGGATGCATGATATTGATGCTTTGGTTTCTTAGAAAAAGCTTTTCATTCCATCGTTATCCTTAGAATCAAAATTTGTCTGCCAAAAGAGACAAACATGGATTCTCGTAATTATCTTTTTTCTCTTCATGATTGGCCAAAATAAGTTCTGCTTATTAGGATACATGATATTGGTTCTTGGGTTTTTGAAGAAAAACTTATTTTTCCATTATTTTCCTTAGAATTAAAGATCATTTGTTAAAAAAGATGAATATAGATTCTTGAAATAATCTCTATTCATTTTGTGATTAGGCTCCATAAACATGCTCTCCTTATTAGGATACATGATATTAATGCTTTACTTTCTCAACAAATGTTTTTCCTTCTACTATTTTCCTTAGAATTAAAGTTCATTTATCAAAAGAGATGAACATGGATTCTTGTAATAATTTTCATTCTTTTTATGAGTGGATGCCAAAAACATGTTTTCCTCATTAAGATATATAATATTGAAGCTTCGATTTCTCAAGAAAAGCTTTTTCTTCCACTATTTTCCTTAGAATTAAAGTTTATCTATCGGAGGTGAAATTGGTTCTCATAATTATCTGTATTCTTTTTCATGATTGGGTGCCATAAACACATTCTTCTTATTGGGATACAAGGCATTAATGCTTTGGTTTCTCAAGAAAAAAATTTCCTTCCACCATTTTTCCTAGAATGAAAGTTTATCCGACGAAAGAGATGAACATGGATTATTGTAATAGTCATCATTCTTTTTATGATTGGGTATCATGAAGATGTTCTTCTTATTGGGATAAATGATATTAAAGTTTTAGTTTCTTAGGAAAAGCTTTTCCTTCCATCGTTTCTTTAGAAACAAGTTCATCCGCCAAGAGAGATGTACATGAATTCTTATAATTATCTCTATTTTCCTCATGATTAGGTACCATAAACACATTTTTCTTATTGGGATACATGAAATTGATGATATGATTTCTCAAGAAAAGTTTTCCTTCCCTCATTTTCTTGAGAATCAAAGTTTGTTTGCCAAATGTGATGAACATGGATTCTCGTAACCATCTCTATTCTTTTTCTGATTGGGCTCCATAAACATGTTCTCCTCACTAGGATACATGATAGTATGCTTAAGTTTCTCAAGAAAAGCTTTTCTTTCTTCCATTTTTTGTAGAATCAGAGTTCATTTGTCAAAAGAGATGAACATGGATTCTTGTAATAATCTCCATTCCTATTATGATTGGGTGCCATAAACAAATTCTCCTCATTAGGATACATGATATTGATGCATTGGTTTCTCAACAAAGCTTTTTTATCCACCATTTTCATTAGAATCAAAGTTCGTCCACCAAAAGATATGAACATAGATTCTCATAATTGTTTCCATTTTATTTGTGAGTGGGTCTTATAAGTATTTTCTCCTTATTGGGATACATGATCTTGATGTGTGGCTTTCTCAAGGAATGTTTTTCCATCCACCATTTTCCTTAGAATATAATTCACCCATGAAAATAAATGAACATGGATTCTTATAATAGTCTACATTCTTTTTGTGATTGGGCTCCATAAACACGTTGTCCACATTGGAGTACATGATATTGATGCTTTGGGTTTCTTAAGAAAAGCATTTCCTTCCTTTATTTTTCTTTAAATCAAAGTTTATCTGCCAAAAGAGATGAACATAGATTCTCGCAATTATTTCCATGCTTTCATTATTAGGCACCATAAGTACATTCTTTTCATTGGGATAAATGATACTGAGAATTTGGTTTCTCAAGAAAAGCTTTTCTTTTCATCATTTTCTTTAGATTCAAAATTTGTTTGCCAAAATAGATGAACATGGATTCTCATAATTATCTCCATTCTTTTTATGATAATATACCATAAACTTGGTCTCTTGATTTGGATACATGGTATTGATTCATGGTTTTCTAAAAAAAAGCTTTTCTTCTATCAATTTCCTTAGAATGAAATTTTCTCTATAAAAAAAGATGAACAAAGATTCTTGTGATAGTCTCTATTCTTTTTCCGATAGAGCATTATAAACACATTTTTTATTGGGATAAATGATATTAATGTTTTGGTTTCTTAAGAAAAGCTTTTTCTTCCATAATTTTCCTAGAATTAAAGTTCGTTCACCAAAAGAGATGAACATGGATTCTTGTAAAAATCTCCATTTTTTCATGATGGCCACCATAAATAGGTTTTTCTCATTGGGATACATTATATTAAAGGTTGTATTTCTAAGGAAAAGTTTTTCTTTCCATTATTCCTTAAAATCAAATTTCATTTGTCAAAAGACATGAGTATGGATTCTTGTAATAATCTCTATTTTTTTCTGATTGGGCACCATAAATACGTTTTCCTTGTTGGGATACATGATATTGATGCTTTGGTTTTATAAGAAAAGCTTTTCCTTCCACTGTTTGCCTTGGAATCAATGTTTGTCTACTAAAGTAGACGAACACAAATTCTTGTAATCATCCCAATTCTTTTCGTGATTGGGCACCATAAACATTTTCTTTTCATTAGCATACATGATATTGATGCTTAAGGTTTTTAGGAAAAGCTTTTCTTTCCACCATTTTCCTTAAAATCAATGTTCATTCACCAAAAGAGATGAACACGACTTTTTGTAATAATTTTTTAACTTTTTGTGATTTGACACTATAAACAAGTTTTTCTTTTTGGGATACATAGCATTAATGCTTTGGTTTCTCAAGAAAAGCATTTTTCCACCATTTTTCTTAGAACTAAGGTTCATTCACCAAAAGAGACGAACATGGATTCTCTTATTATCTCCATTCTTTTCATTATTTTGCATCATAAACATTTTACATCATTGGGATAATAATATATTGATGCTCGGGTTTCTCAAGAAATGCTTTTCTTTCCACCAATTTTCTTAGAATAAATGTTCATCCGTCAAAAGAGACAAATATGGATTCTTGTAACAATCTTCATTCTTTTTGTGACTAGGCATAACAACACATTCTTCTCATTGGGATACAAGATATTGATGCTTGGGATATTTAAGAAAAGCTTTTAATTTTACTATTTTCCTTAAAATCAAAGTTTGTCCATCAAAAGATATGAACATGGATTCTTGTAATAATCTCCTTTCTTTTTATGATTAGGCACTATAAACACATTTTTCTCATTGGGATACATAATATTAATGCATTGGTTTCTCAAGAAAAACTTTTCCTTTCACTATTTTTGTTAGAATTAAAGTTCATCCACTAATAAAGAGAAACATGGATTCTCATAATTATTAACAATCTTTTTGTTATTAGGTGCCACAAACATTTTCTCTTCATTATGATACATGATATTGATGGTTAAGTTTCTCTAGACAAGCATTTCTTTCCACTATTTTCCTTATGCAAATTTCATCCGTCAAAAAAGACAAACATGGATTCTTGTAATGATCTCCATCTTTTTTATAATTGGGCTTCATAAACACATTCACTTTATTAGGATACATGATGCTAATGTTTGATTTTCTCAAGAATAGTTTTGCTCTCCATTATTTTCCTTAGAATTGATGTTCATTTGCCAAAAGAGACAAAGATGGATTCATTTAATAATCTTCATTCTTTTTGTGATGAGGCACTATAAACATTTTCTTCTCCTTGGGATGCATGACATTGATGCTTTAGTTTCTTAAGAAAAGCATTTCTTTCCACGATTTCAATAGAATCAAAGTTCACCCACCAAAAGAGAGGAACATGGACTCTCATAATTATTTTTACTTTTTTTTGGCAATTAGGTGATAAACATTTTCTTGTCATTGGGATATACGATATTGGTGCTTGAGTTTCTCAAGTGAACCCTATCTTCCACCATTTTCTTTAGATTTAAAATTCATTTGATAAAAGAGACGAACATGGATCTTGTAATAACCTTTATTCTTTCTGTGATTGCTCTCCACAAATACATTTTTTTCATTGGAGTACATGATATTGGTGCTTGGGTTTCCTATGAAAAGCTTTTCTTTTTACCATTTTCCTTAGAATCACAGTTCATTTGTCCAAAGAGACAAACATGGATTCTTGTAATAAACTTTATTCTTTTTGTGATTTGGCACCAAAAAAATGCTCTTCTTATTGGGATACATGATGTTGATGCTTTGGTTTCTCAAGAAAAGCTTTTCTTTCCACTTTTTTCCTTAGATTCAAGGTTTATCCTTTAAAAGATATAAACATCGATTCTTGTAATAATCTCTATTCTTTTCCTAATTGGGCTCATAAAAACTTTTTTTTCATTGGGATACATGATATTAATGCTTCAGATTCTTATAAAAAGCTTTTAGTTCCATCATTATCCATTTGTCAAAAAAAACAAATATGGATTCCCACAATAATCTCTATTCCTTTTGTGATTGGGCTCCATAAACACGTTTTGCTCATTGAGATACATGATATTGATGTTTGGGATTCTTATGAAAAGCTTTTCTTTCCACCATTTTGCTTATAATCAAAGTTCATTTATCAAAAGAGATGAACATGGATCTTGTAATAATCTCTATTTTTTTTGCGATTGGGCACCATAAACATGTTTTCCTCCATTTTTTTGCTTCCATCAATTATTTTTAAATCAAAGTTTATCCATTTAAAAGAGACAAACATGAATTCCTATAATAATTTTCTTTCTTTTTGTGATTAGGCTCCATAAACATTTTTTTTATTGGGATACATGATATTGATGCTTGAGTTTCTTAAGAAAAGTTTTTCTTTCCATAATTTTCCTTAGAATCAAAGTTCATCTATTAAAAGAGATGAACATGGTCTTTTGTAATAATCTTTATACTTTTTGTGATAAACCAGCATGAACATGTTCTTTTCATTGGAATATAAGATATTGATGCATTATTTTCTCAAGAAAAGCTTTTTTTCCCACCATTTTCCTTTGATTCAAGTTTGCTTATCAAAAGCAACGAACATGGATTCTTGAAATGATCTTCTGTCCTTTTATGATAGGGACCATAAACGCATTCTCCTTATTAGGTTACATGATCTTGATGAATAGGTTCTCAAGAAAAGCTTTTCCTTCCACCATTTTATTTAAAATTAAAATTAATCCCTTTAAAAGAAATGAATATGGATTCTCGCAATTATCTCTATTCTTTTTGTGATTGGGTGCCATAAACATTCTTTTCATTTAAATACATGATATTGATGCTTAAGTTCTTGAGAGAAACTTTTTTCCCACCATTTTCCTTAGAAACAAAGTTCGTCCATCAAAAGAGATGAGCAATGATTCTCATAATAATCTCCATTGTTTTTGTGATTGGGCATAATTAGCATTTTCTCTTCATTGGGATACAAAATATTGATGCTTGGGGTTCTCAAGAAAGCTTTTTTTTCCCATTATTTTCCTTAGAATCAAAGTTTATCGATCAAAAGAGATGAATATTGATTCTTATAATAACTTCCATTCTTTTCATGGTGTAGCACCATAAACACATTCTCTTCAGTGGGAAACATGATATTAATGCATTGATTTTTCAAAAAAAGCTTTTCTTCTATCATTTTCCTTAGATTAAAAGTTCATTTATCAAAATAGACGAACATGGATTCTCATAATTATCTCCATTGTTTTTGTGAGTCAGCATTAGAGACATTTTCTTCTCTTTCGAATAAATGATATTAATGCTTGAGTTTCTCAAGAAAAGCTTTTTATTCCACCATTTTCCTTTGAATCAATTTTCATCCATTAAAAAAGATAAAAATAGATTCTTGTAATAATCTTTATTCTTTTGGGCATAATAAACATGTCCTCCTTATTAGAATATATGATATTAATGTTTGAGTTTCTTAAGAAAGGCTTTTCTTTCCTTCTTATATTTAAAGTTTATCCATAAAAAAAGATGAACATGGACACTTGTAAGAATCTGTATTCTTTTTGTCATTGTTTACCATAAAGTTCTCTTCATTGGCATATGTGATGTTAATGCTTGGGTTTCTCAAGAAAAGCTTTTTTCCACCATTTTCCATGAATCAAAGTTCATCTATTAAAGAGATGAAGATGAATTCTTATAATATTCTCCATTTTTTTGTGATTGGATTCCATAAACATGTTCTCCTCAATGCGATACATTATATTGATGCTTTGGTTTCTCAAGAAATCCTTAAATTCAAAGTTCATCCAACAAAAGAGATGAACATGGTTTCTTCTAATAATCTCAATTCTTTTTGTGATTGAGCGTTATAAGCATGTTCTTTTCATTGGGATGCATGATGTTGAAGCATTAGTTTCTCAAGAATAGCCTTCTTTGGCCATTTTCCTTACATTCAAAGTTTGCTCATCAAAAAAGACGAATGGATTCTCTAACTATCTGTATTCTTTTTGTAATTAGGTGCCATAAATAATTTTTCCTCATTGGATACATGATATTAATGGTTGAGTTTCTCAAGAAAAGCTTTTCTTTTCACCATTTTTCTTAGCATCAAAGTTCATCCAACAAAAGACACAAACATGGATTTTTGTAATAATCTCTATTCTTTTTGTGATTAGTCACCATAAGTAGGTTCTCATCATTAGGATGCATGATACTGATACTTAAATTTCTATTTTCCTTAGATTCAAAGTTCATCCATCAAAAAAGATGAACATAGATTCTTGTAATAATCCTTATTCTTCTTGCCATTATGCACCATAAACACATTCTCCTCATTGGCATTCATAATACTAATGCTTAGGTTTCTTAAAAAAAGATCTTTTTTCCATTATTTTCCTTAAAAACAAAGTTTATCTATCAAAAAGATGAACATAGATTCTTGTAATAATCTCCATTCTTTTTGTGTTTGGATGCCATAAGCATATTATTCTCATTAGGATACATGATATTAATGCTTTGGTTTCTCAAGAAAAGCTTTTTCTTTTAACATTTTCCTTAGATTCAAAGTTCATTTGTCAGAAGAGATGAATATGGATTCTTATAATTATCTTCATTTTTTTTATTTGGTGCCATAAATAATTCCTCCTCATTTAATGATGATATTGATGCTTGAGTTTTTTAAGAAAATATTTTTTCTACTATTTTCCTTTGAATCAAAGTTTGTCCATTAAAGAAGACGAACATGGATTCTCATAATAATCTTCATTCCTTTTGCATTTGGGTGCAACAAACACGTTCTCTTTATTGGGATGCATGATATTGATGCTTAGGGTTCTCAAACTTTTCGTTTCATCATTTTCCTTAGAATCGAAGTTCATCCATCAAAAGAGACAAACATGGATTATTGTAATAATCTCTATATTTTTATGGTTGAGTAACATAAACACATTCTCCTTTCTTGATGCATGATATTGAGGTATTGGTTTCTCAAGAAAAGCTTTTCTTTCAAACATTCCATTGATTCAAAGTTCATCCATCAGAAAAGAAAAACATAGTCTCGTAATTACCCTTGCTTTTTAAAGATAGGGTGCTACAAAGACTTTCTCCTTATTCAAATGCATGATTTTGATGGTTGAGTTTATGAAGAAAAGCTTTTCTTTCTACCATTTTTCTTAGAATCAAAGTTCATCTGTCAAAAGACATGAACATGGATTCTTGTAAAAATCTCTAATCCTTTTGTGATTGGGTGCCATAAACATGTTCTCCTCATAGGGGTACATGATATTGATGCATT
>JAQSVH010006849.1:0-12210 GCA_029448705.1 Adansonia digitata | reverse complement strand
AAATTAGATAATAAATTTATGTAGTAATTATTATTAGTAATAAACTCTTTTCGGATGAAATTTAGAGATTTTATTTAGAATTCATGAATTATTGATATAATTATATTTACTAAATTATTATTATGGACATTGGTGATTTCCTGTTTACGGCCATCTTAAATCCATCAAATATGTACCATCCTTAAATATTACTAGACTTGTTCATAAGTTAAGTGAGATCGGATTTATTCAAATTTTTTATGTCTTTTATCTAAATTTGGGCTAAACTCAAACCCACGTCATTATTTAAAGAATATCATAATATTAAAAAATAATTTTATATTAATATTTATATATTTTTATAAATAATTTTAAATAAAAATATATTTTATTAGTAAATTCAAATTGAATTAAACTGCTCGAATTAAAAAAATAATTATCTAAACCCAATCTTACGCAATCGAATTTATAAATTTAAGTATTACTATTTACCTTTTTTATCATAATTTAGTAAATTATTGCAAATTTACTAGTATAATCCAAAGAAATCATTGAAATTTTTTTTTATAAATTATAATATAAATAATAATATATTATTTGAAAGCTTTAAAATCTATTTTGTATTACATTTGTTATTTATGTGGAACAACAACCATAGTAAAATAATGAACTTAAATGTTATTTTTTTATTGAATTGTTTCAAGTTTCCCTTTTAAAAAAAAATAAAAGGAACCACCTTGATAATTGTATATAGGGATTCAAAATTAAAAGAAAAATGATAACTTTGAAGATTTATCAAGCAATAAAAATAAATTAAAAAGAAAAACATTTTGGGGTATTTTCAATCTTGTATATCCAACTATAAAATGTTTGTAGTGATTTAGATATAAGAATGTTGAGAAGATTGTTTGATCATTGAGTTAGATAGATGTCATTGTACTTTAATTATTGTTCCAAAATTTAAAAAAAAATGGTATATTCATTATTAACTTGTCTAAAACATGAGAAAGCAACTTGTAATTGATCAAATTGCTTTCAAAAGTAGGTAATAATTCAAAATCAAAAAATAAATTTAAAATAATTTAAATTTAAAAATAATTTTAAAATTTAAATTAATCTGATTCGAAATTAATCCGACTCTCTTATCGATAAATCTAAATACAAGATTAACTGTATACGAGTAGAATTTAGGTAGGTTTGATCCAAGTCCTCGTGTAACGCCAATGCCGTGTGTGCTTTGTCCAAACCTGGTATAGTATATTCAACTCCGTTCATGTTAATAAAATAATTATGTTTATATCACATGTGCTTATCCAGGTATGATTTGATAATTTAGACTTCAGATTATATTCAACGTGTTGATATTAATAAATAATGATATTAATATCACACGTGATTGTTCAAACTCAATTTGGTTAGTAACTTAGACTTCAGATTACGTTCAATCCCGTTCACATCGGGAAAACAGAAAGCTCATATCCATGTTCGTCCGCAAGACATGTTATTCTTATTTGATTTTTAATATGAATGATTTAATATATTTTCTACTAAATAAACTGAAAGATACATAAAGTTAATTTCTATGAAATCTTTTAGAAATCCCTTACAAAACAATCTTATTTTGCAATTTATATATATATTGCATAAATAATAAAAAAAAAGGGAAATTGGAAACAAGAATAAGAATAGGAACAGGAACAGGATTGACATGAGTTGAATTTAGCTGTAATCGGTGGTTCACGTGTGTATAGGAAGATCGCCGATAAGCTTCCAAACTGCGCAACTTCCATGTGAGCCCCTATCCCCTGTTGGAACAGTTTCCTATTAGAATAGAAATATATATAATTTTAATATAGCAAAGATCGAAAAAGATTGTATCCTATTCAATCAATGGCTTACTATCAATAAAAGATACCCGATCCTCCATTGATGCTCTGCAGGTCTGCAAATTATTTCCCCTGCTTTTAATCAAAGGTATGGGACTTTCTCTTTTGACGCAGTTCCAGAAGTTGTTTACTTTACGCTTTAGATCTTGAAAATGAGCTTCTTTTTTTTAAAGTATCAAGTAATTAACGGTCGTCAAGCTTAATTGGTCTCTTTAGAATTCATGGCTCCCCCCCCCCTCTCTTTTTTTATTGTGTTTTGAGGTGAAACGGTAGTGCTTTTTCAGCGTTTTGTTGACGGCAGCCGCCGTTTTGGATTGGGTCTTGCAAACAGAAGGATAATTTTAGTGTAAATAATAGTTCCAAGGAAGTTATTTTTGGAAACATACTTAGCTGGCGGGCTCTTCTTAGGCTGTTTTAAGGTCGGCGAAGTGTATGCTTAGATTGCGTTTGTGAATTGGTCTCTTTTAAGTTTGGTCAAGAAGGAAAAGTTGAAGTTTCTTGGAAAGTCTAATTCGTAGATATCCCTTCAAGTTTTAGTTTTCTTGCTTCCTTATATATATATATATTGAATGCTTGCTTTTGTGGGTTTCGAATTTTTTTCGGTTCTGTGGCGTTCTATATTGCTTTCTAGGGGATAGAATAGAAGATACAATATTATCTGCTTGTTTTAGTTTTGATTGGTTTTGATACATTTCTTGTGCTGTTTTGATATAGTAAGAAGAAAAGGGTTCTGGAAAAAGATTCCGGCAACTCATTTGAATTTGGAGATTCATTCCTTAATTGTCATTCTTTAGTGGCTTGTTGTTGTCGTAATTGTTGTTTGAGTTTATATCTGGGCGTTTTTATTCAGGTATACTTTAATTTGGCCTCTAGTTGTTGATTTTGATTGGTTTTCGGAAGAAAGGAGGAGTTTTTTATTTGGAAATCGGAATTTCTCGGGTTGATGGGGGGTACTAGTTCAAGGGAGGGAAGTTGGAGGGAGAGTTCATCTTATCGTTCAAATTCATCTTCATGGGATTCTCATTACGGGTATCCTCAGACGTCATATGGTGAAGAAAGCCAGGGTTTTGAGCCTCAGCATAGCTATGCATCACCACACTATTATCCACGTTCACAGCAAGAGCCGCAGTATTATCCACCATCACAACCAGAGCCGCATTTTTATCCACCGTCGCAACCAGAGCCGTGTTTTTATCCTCCTTCACAACCAAAGCCGCATGGCAGCGATAAAAAGATGCTACAAAGGAGGTATTCAAAAATAGATGACAATTACAACTCCTTAGATCAGGTTAATATCTACATTGCTTCCTTCTACTCCTTTTCTCCAGCCATTAAGTAATTATTGCTTAATGTTATTCAGTAGTATATTTCTATGTTACTTAGACTCGGATGTGAGTGTTGTATGGGTATATGTCTGTCATAGGTATGCTTTCCATGTATTTGGAGAATCCATAGAGGGTTATATCTCCATACCCATGTCTGAATATGTGTTAGACACGGGTACTCCAAGGAAAGTGAAGGGTCAGAGCAACATAGATTTATTTTCTATCGTTTTTGGCCAAGTTGATGAAGGAAATTTTAAGGTTACACGAATCATTTCCTTGATTGCAGGTAACAGAGGCTCTTGCTAATGCTGGTCTTGAATCTTCGAATCTTATTGTCGGTATTGATTTCACGAAGAGCAACGAGTGGACAGGTTAAGATCGACTTCTTAATAGCTACTAATGTATGTTATATTAACCATAGCAGAACTTGCTCAATCTGTCTTGTTTTGTAGGGAAAAGATCATTCAATAGAAAAAGCTTGCACCACATTGGAGATGGTTTAAATCCATATGAACAAGCAATATCGATCATTGGGAAGACTTTAGCTCCCTTTGACGAGGATAATTTAATTCCTTGTTTCGGATTTGGTGATGGTGCGCATTTAATTTGTTTTTCCCTATCAGGATGCCTGTTTATTTAAATGCAGATGCTAAGAATTACTTACATTTATTGGCAGCATCCACGCATGATCGAGATGTCTTCAGTTTCTACCCGGCTGAGAGATTTTGTAATGGATTCGAGGAAGTCTTGAGCCGCTATAGAGAACTTGTGCCTCATCTACGACTTGCAGGTTTCTATTACACTCGTGTTTTTCGTCCTCCATTTGAGTTACCTTTTGAAGCTTATCCAATCAAAAAATTATTAAAATTTCTTTCCAGGACCCACATCATTTGCTCCAGTCATTGAAATGGCTATGACCATTGTCGAGCAGAGCGGTGGCCAGTACCATGTGTTAGTGATAATCGCTGATGGGCAGGTATTTTGCTCTGTGTGTGTCGGTTTTACCTCACTTAGGTTTTAGAGAACTAGATGTACTACTCAGGTGATTAGCTTGAAAGCAAAAATGAGGTAAAGGAAACTTGTGTCAGGATCGGCATGGCAATAAAATGAATCAAAAAAATGCTGGCATGATGGTTTACCCTGTGTTACTTGGACTCGGATGTGTCGGATACAGTAATGTGTCGGACACGGGTATGTTTAATTTTTTCAGGTTTTTCCATGTATTTGGAGGGTCCTTAGAGGTCTTATCCTCATCTTGTTTAAATATGTGTTTGGACACTAATATTTCAAGCAAAATGAAGTCGGAGAAACATACCACTTATGATTTTTCTTGCATTACATTATTACTTTTGTTATTAACTGTTTGATGATTGTTCAGTAGGTTTTACAGTAGTTTTGTATAGGTTTTTAATATCATTAACGTGGATGGTTGTTTCAGGTAACTCGAAGCATTGATACACACAGTGGCCAGCTAAGTCCGCAGGAGCAGAAGACTGTTGATGCCATAGTGCAAGCAAGGTGAACATGGTGTAACCTTTTTCATCCTTTTTTTTTATTACAACCATTTTCTTTCTAACATGTTTCTTATATTACAGCAAGCTTCCTCTGTCAATTATATTGGTTGGTGTTGGAGATGGACCTTGGGACATGATGAAGGAGTTTGATGATAACATTCCCGCTCGAGCATTTGATAATTTTCAGGTAAATTCCGAGTGCACAAAATGCAAGATGTTTCATGTTAGATATCATCTTTTTTTTGTTCGTATGGTATTATCATCATGCTTCCTTATTAACGTTTTTCTCCTTTTGCTTCTCTCTTTCCCTTAGTTTGTGAATTTCACGGAGATTATGTCGAAGAATATAGCCCCATCACAAAAGGAGACGGAATTTGCTCTAGCTGCTTTAATGGGGATTCCTTCACAGTACAAAGCAACCATTGAGCTTAATATTCTGGGGTAATAATTCGTTCTCTGTTGGTCATTTCGAAAAGGTTTCTATCGCCTTTTTGCAACTCGAGTTTCAATGGTGATTTTCAATCTATTTGTTGTGCAGTGGTGAAAAGGGAAATGTTCCTGAGAGAGTTCCCTTACCTCCTCCTACATACAGTGCAGCATTGTTCAACAGCTTGAAACCTTCCAATTCTACCAGTTTCCAATATGGTTCAGCATCTTTCAGCAGGTCGAAACCTTCTCATCCTACCAGTTTCCGACCAAGCGTCCCTCCTTATGCCGAAGATACTAGTCCTGTCAGCTCAGCTCCTTCAGCTCCAAGTTCTACTTACGATAGCCAGGTATGAGAATTTTGATGTAGTTCTATTAATAACGAGATGCCATCAGATTCAACTTTTGAACTGAAGCCTGAAATGCACAAAGGCTTAACTTTGTGAACTCTGGATGGCTCGTATACCCATTTCTAGATGATCGCATATTCGGTTATATATCATGAAGGCTAATATTCATTTCTGGTTGTTTCAAACAGCTGTGTCCGATTTGCCTTAGCAACTCGAAAGACATGGCATTTGGGTGTGGGCATCAGGTAAATGTCTGTAAATATTTTGACTTGTAAGTTCTTGGAGTAGATTATCGCTAGAGCAAGTGCTGACATAATATGAACCTTTTTTTTTTTTCCTCTCTCTCTTAGACCTGTGTAGAATGTGCGAAAGACCTCGAAACTTGCCCGATATGTCGAAGTCGGATCCGAACCAAAATAAAGCTCTACTTGTAATTCCTTTTAAGAAAATTATCTTTGCCCATCATTCTTTGTTGATTTGTTATTGAGAAGATGCAAAGAGTGAGGAGTCTGATGAAGTCAGGTTTTTGGGTGCCTATGACTCAAAGAGGGAATCTCATCGTCCTTTGTACATTCTGTTTTGGCTTGAACCCCTTCTTTCATTTCTGATATTTTCATTATTTTATTTCATTTCATTTTTTGTAGTCTAAATCTGGAAAGGATGTCTATTCATGAAAGGATTCAATTTCTGGAAAATATTTCAATGTTAATTTCCTTATTACAAATCAAAATTACTTAAGTAGTTTATTCATGATTCAATTGCAATTGCTTACATACTCGGTTAAGTGTGAATTTTTGACATTGGTATTTTTAATTTTTTTTTAAATTTTTATGTATTTAGAGAGTCTTTGAAAGATTATATTCTTGTACTTATTTTAGGGTATTCGTCGAACATGGATGTCTTTCATGAATTTAAAGAGTTCTCAGACGATTCATATCTTTGTACTCATATTTAAATATTCTTTGGACATTGATATTGACCACCGATATTTCAAAACAAAAAAAAAAAAATCGGAATAACATATGCAATTGCTAATGTTTGCATGTGGCATTCCAATTCAGAATTATGACTATTCAATCTCTTTTTATCCAAAACAACTGCATCAATTACATGTCGGTCAAGTTAAATTGAATACATTCATAATTTCTTACTTAAAACCAGAGATGAGAAAAAAAATAGCAAGAGTAGGGGAAAAAATGCTTTAAAAAAGCAGCAAAACAATGTGTTGAGCTATGTCACCTGGATCGAAACGAACGTTAAATAATGAAAAAATAATATGAACATGAAATGGATACACAGATTGCCAGATTTATTAATCTCGGTAAGAAACTTCTTTTTTTTTTGTTGAAGACCATTTCGGTGGACAATCAGTGTTCTTGGTAAGTTCAGAAATACCTTTAAGGATATATTCATCAAAGCAATGTGATGTCAGAAATAAATTGGAAGCAAGGGATCAAATAGAGGTAACAGATTGTTTCCGTTCTATTAACTACAACAGCCACCACTCTGAGCAACTGGTCCATCTCTTGCGGTTGATGGACCTTGGGGCCGGCCATACCCGATCTTGATGCCGGATGTCTGCAACAGTTTCAAAGAAAAAGGCCTTAAACAAGACCATACTGCAGATAATTCTGATGAAAGGAAAATAATAAACAAGTTTATCAACCCTCCAATGTAGAAAGTTGAACTCTCTAAACCATGGCCTCCATTAGTTTCCAGGCGTACAAAGAGCCAAAATTTCGGATGACCAGATTTCCAATAAGTTAAGCAGTGCCAATCTTCTATACAAGGAGAGTGCATTACTTGGACTCAAGTATGAGCCTAACATATATGGAGGGTCTTTAGAGGGCCATATCTCCATATTCATGTCCGAAATGTGTTGGACACGGGTACTTCATAAAAAATGAAGGGTCAGATCAACATGGCCAAGAGAGACGGCCCAAGTATAAGACACGTTCAAAGCATATTTAAACTATAAGTTTACAATTACAATTATTGATTTACTTTAATTAGAGAACGTTAAATCTTCAAACCACACATTCAAAGCATGACAAATAAGAGAAAGAAACATCCAGATTTAAGACCATGTAATGTAGTTGGTTCTAGACATCCTTAAAATAAAGTGGGATGTTATTACCTCATTGGATGCATCAAAGACTCCTTCTTGAATGTTTTGAAGGATCTTTGCAGCAGTCTTTATGAAGGCCTAGATAATACAGTATTTTAATTATATTTTCGAACTAAACAAGTAGCACCTGACATAGATCAATATGATGAGCCACCCTTAGGGGGTTAACACTTACCTCCTCAACATTTTGAGCTGTTCTTGCCGATGCTTCCAAGAATAGAAGCCCATTTTCCTTAGCAAACTGTTCGCCCTCTTCTTTGCTAACAGCCCTACGGTGAGACAGATCGCACTTTTTCCCAATGAGCATGATTGTCATGTTGGGATTTGCGTGCTGCCTTGCATCCTCCAACCAGCTTACTAGATGATTAAATGTCTCTCTCCTGGTCAAGATTACAACATTACAGTTCAGTTGAAGAAATTTCAAATGTTCCAGAACTAGATTTGTCCCCAAAAAAGATAGGCAGATGGGTATTGTAAGCTCTAAAGGATGTAATAATAAATAAAACAATTGGTCTTAGCATTTTAATCCTGAGGAAATACAATTAAGCAGTTGCTAAAACCCAAGGAAAGGAAAAATCTAGAAGTGAAAGCTACGATAGAGAGATGCAAGCCACTGGAACCTTCACCTCTTATAAAACCCATTATTTAAGCATGCTTGCAAATCACAGACTTGTTTTAAATTATGTTGATCCGAACTCTTCATTTTTCTTAAAGCACCTGTGTCTACTACACATATATGACACATTTTCAGACATGGGTATGAGGGTATGACCCTCTAAATACATGGAAAAACTTAGAAAAAATTAAACATACCCATGTCGGACACTTACGTCCAAGTCCAAGTAACACAGGTTTTAAGTGATTAACTAATCTCCACTAGCTTTCCGATAACATCATATAATTCCAGAACTAAACACAATTTTGCTTCTCACCTGGTTATATCATAGACCAGAAGAGCTCCGGCAGCTCCTCTGTAGTAAGATCTGGTGATGGACCTGAATGATTCTTGCCCAGCCTAAAATATAAGCATAGAAAAGCTCTTTGCTCAAATCCATCAAACCATTGAACAATGGAATATAAAATGATCATATACAACCAACAGAATGCCTATAATTAAGATAATCTAAGCCGTTAAATGCATTAATAAGCTATATTTCATTGGTTCCACATTCCTTGTGTAGGAAGCAACTTCACAATGAAAAACTAAATGCTTCAAGATCGTCCCATTTTCACAATAGAAGTTCCGACAAAACAACTGAACAAATAACTAATGCATACTACGTTCCCAATTATCATTTCCTAGAAAATGAGTCATTACAAGGACTAACTTACGCTTCCCCGTACAAGACTACTAAGTTCAAAACCTATACTTTGACTCTCACCAATCCCAGAATAATCAAACAATTTCGAGCCAACACAATCCCAATCGAACAGAAAAGAGTTTCTTCGTAAAATGGATTTCGATTCTCAAAAAATTCAACTCCCAAAGAATTTTTGATTCCTAAACCTAAATTCTTCAAACAGTCAACAGCCAGAATTCGTAACTTTTAATACCCTTTTTGCTAAACAGCCATAGAATAACAGAAGAATAGGAAATTTAAACATAAAAGTAAAGACTTCGATACAATTCCAAATCTTTCCTAACACTATATTTCGCTCCTAACGCTAAATTATTCATACCCAACAGCTAAAATCTTTTAAATTTTAATGCCCTTCTCACAGAACAACCCAACAAAGCATAAAAAAAGCGAAGAGAAAAAAAAGTTTAAAAGTGAGGATTTTTACAGTATCCCAAATCTGAAGCTTGAAGGGTCTGCCATCAATGGTGACCATCCGAGCACCGAATTCAACACCGATGGTTAGATCATGAAATGGTTGGAATCTCTTGTCTGTAAACTGCAAGAGCAAACATGATTTTCCTACGCCTGCATCACACCCAATCAAATTCTATAAATTTTCCATTTTTTTAAAAAAAAAAACTGAAACTATATGTTTCTATAAAACTAAAACTCAAATCGGGATTTTTAAACAAAGCAAAAGTATACTACCAGTGTCACCGATGATGTGTACTTGAAAATATAATCGTAAGACATGGTTTTCTACGTCGTCGTTTAAAAGCTTCTTCGCTCTCTGTGGAAAAAATTTTCAGAAAATTCGTGGAAGAAAGTAAGGAGAGGGATGTTGAAGTAAGAGATACAGTGACGTTTTGATCAACCGACGGACAAGTTAACCTGTTTGTCGTTGCTTATTTTGAGTTTCGGTTTGGTTGTAATTGAAAGCTTTTTTATTTTTCCCTTTTTATTACCCTGGAAACACCCTTTTAACCTTCGTTTGCTTTAATTAATATTCTAAACAATCAGTAATCAGGTTTTAATTACAGTAATAATAATTAATCAAAAACTAAGTTAATCCACATAGATTATATAAGTCAAATTTTAAATAAATTATAAATATTTAAGCATTTATCTGATATAAATAAATTTTAATAATTAAATATATGTATTTATATATATATATATAAAGAATATTTTTTTGACAGTTATAAAAGGAAGATATTATTTTAAAAAAATATTGGATCAATTTAAAATTTTTATTATATATATATATATATGTATATATGCAATGAATAATGGTTATATTAATAAATTTAATGAATATTTTTTAAAATATTAATACGAATATAAAATTAATTAAGTATTTTTATTTTATCTTATCTAGAGCCCGCCTCTTAATGCTTATGAAAATTCCAAAGATTACGTAGTGGTGATTAGATAAGGTACTTTTAAAGGAATATTGGGTACCGTTAGGATGGCATTTTGAAGAGGAAAGTGCCGAGACTCAGAAGATTGGAAAATTCTAGCATCAGATCCTTAAGGAAAGGTTCTCATCAGCTTCAAAAAATTTTAGCCTTTGGATTTTAAAAATTTTATCTCAGCCGTTGTTTAAAGAAAAAAATAAAAAATAGAGTTTACCTGCTACCTGAATGGAGAGAATTTCAAAAAAGTACCTGAAGTAACAATTTTTACAAAAGAAGAAATCTAAAAAAAATATTTCAAAAAAATAGTAATTACCATTTATAAATAATAAAAAATAAAAATAAATTGTAATAATAAAAAATAAAAATAAAAATATTTTAGAGATTGTAATTACAATTTAACCTTAAATTTATATTAAATCTTGAATTATCATTTATAAATAATAAAAAATAAATTTTATATTAAATCTTAAATTAACAATATACTAATATATTATATATGCTATACATAATATACTATGTGATATATATTATATATTATAATATTATATATGTTATGAATCAACCCCCACAAATTATATATAATATATGTAATTATATATATTACATATTAATTATATATATTAAAAATATTATATTAAATCTCGAACTATAAAATAATTTCAAATTATATTAAATACTGAATTAATATAAAAAATAATAAAAATTTTAAAAATATGTAATATTAAATTAAATTATTTTTAAATAATTAAAAATAAATTACATATATAATGTAATATAATATTATAAATATAGTATAATAATATATTATGTAATATAATAGTATACGTACAATAAAATATAAAAAATATTTTATATTAAAATATAAAAAACTAGTTAAAAATAATAAAAATTAAAAAATATTTAATATTAATTCCAAATTTTTTAAAAAAAATTTAAAAATATATATTATATAACACATGTATAAAATAATATATAATATTATAAAAAGAACATAATAATATATTATATAATATAATAAAATATTAAAAATATTTTATATTAAAATATAATTACTAAATATATGACTTCTTATAATTAAATGTACGACTCACTATAACTAGATATACAACATAGTACAACTAAATGTAAAGCACATATACAAAGTAGTTATGTTCATTTATGATCTATATCACTTTAAGCATGGTTTTATATATGCTAAAGCTAATTATTCTTATAAAATATGAGAGAATGACATTCTAATAGAAACAAAAAAAATAAACTTGTAAGCAGAAAATAAAAAAATACAGTTGATTATTTTTATATAATATTATAATCATAATTTACTATCTTTGGAGATCTTTGTGGTAAAAAATTTTTAATCCTTAATATTGCAAACAAAAAATAAATAATAAACAATGCATATTATAATTTAATATATATAATTTATAACCTCTACTAAATTACTGTCAGAGAAAAAGACAGCCAAAAGATAAGATGAAAAATAAAAGCAAAATGGTAATTATAATTTTCTTATTAATATTTTTAATAATTACTATTTTTTATTCTTTAATTTTGTTAATAATTATTATTACCTTTCATTATTTTTGTAATTTTTCATAAATATGGCCTCCCTCGCCTGCGGCTAAGGCAACATTCAGATCTAAATATAAAATATTTTTTATTTTTATTATTTTTAAATAATAATTTAAAATTTAATAAAAATAATTTTATTTTTATTATATGATATATATTAATATATTAATATAAGATATATTATACAGTTTATATAAAATATATATTATTTTTAATTATTTCAAAAATAATTTGAGATTTAATATAAATATTTTTATTTTTATATAATAATC
>JAQSVH010006828.1:0-12214 GCA_029448705.1 Adansonia digitata | reverse complement strand
TCTATAAATCTTTGAGTTTGCTTCTTCTTTCCCTTTTCCTTGATTGTTTATTTTCATTCACTAAATTACACTCTAAAGGTTTATTGTGTGGATTTCTCAATTTTGCCTATCAAAATTTAATTTATCAAAGTTTTAAGAAATCAATTCACCCCCCTCTTGATTTCATTCACCACTAAAAGGTCTAACAGAATATATTGAGCAAAGCACTGAATTTAGTTCATTTTTCTAATTTGGATTCATTTTTGGAATTTCCTTGTTTTTAATATATGGAGTTTTCTACTCTATAAATTTTTTCAATAGAATTTTTTATGAGTTTAAAATTTTCAAAATTCTGTAAATAATTCCAATAAATTCATATTAATTCATTTTTGAAACTCTAATTTATTTTATAAGTTTTTAATTTTTTATAGATATTAATTTTCTTCCATATGGATTTTTCTCATAAAATTTTATGAGTTTAGAATTTTTAATTACCCTTTTATTACACATAAAATTCCTCAAAATTTCCTTTTAAAGGTCAAAACTTGGAATTTTTATAAGAAAAATTTATTATTTTTATTATTGTTTTTATTCTGGGGCTAAATTTGTTTAATAGGCTTAAAACTTATGAATTTTGCTAATATGCCCAATAAGTCTATTCATTTCTTTACCAGCCCAATAAGTTTGTCAAGCCCGTTGTTTATTTTCCACCATGCCCATAATTAATCTCTACAAGCTCAACAAGTCTATTTTTTATTATTCCAACAGGCCCATTTTATTTTCCAACAAGGCCTAACTCAAGCCATTTTGATTTTAGGACAAAGCTTGATAATTTTTTCTCTCTAAAATTTTTATTAATTCTTTTGAATCCAAAATTTTATTTGGAAATTTAATTGGGCCTTTTAAATGATTAAATTCTTAATTGAATCCTTCCACTTCAAATTTTTTTCATTTTTTATGAAATTTGCAATTAAAATTTTATTTCTATTTAAATTTTCAAAAATTCATGAATAATTATGTTTAATTTCAAATTTTAATAGTTTAATCATACAAGAATTAATTTAAGCGAGGTTGAATTTTATCATTAAGACTAATATTATCAATTATCATTATGCTTAAACCTAAGTTGCATGACTCATGCATTTAGATTGTTGACAAGTTTTAATGAAAAGAAAAAAAATTAATTAATTAAACTTTGTCAAAAGGGAAAAAAATCTAAAAAAACTTAACAAAAAAATAATAAAAAGACACAAAAAGAAAAGGTTAAAAACATCAAGTTTTTACCCCTTGGTCGAATTCCTTCCCCTATTTAATGCTTTTAGTTGAAGGCTAATGGTTTTCCAAAAAGAAAATAGCAAAAAACTTAAGAAAAATCAAGTTTTTACCCTTTTTTTACACTTTGAAGGCATAAGCACTTAGATAATTTGTAGGTTTTATTCATTTCATTCAATTTTCTTCCTTTTAGTGAGCCAAAATCATGCTTGTGCTCATAGATTTTCATCCATATTGAATGGCCAAGTATGATGGCTATGAATAATTTTCTTTAATTTAATTCTTATCTTTGATTGTTCTTAACAATAACTTGATTTTCTCCATAAAATATGTTTTTATTGATATGATGTTGATTTTTTCATACATATATGTTCATGTTGATATATTTTCCTTGGAATTTTCATGCTAATATGTTGATAAAATATGTTTATATGTTTACTCTTCATGATTTTTTATATGATGATGATTTGAGCTTGATGAAAGCTAGTATATGTGTTTATGTTGAAGAAGAAAACTTTGCTTGGTTATGTTCAGCTTGGCTGAATATGATGGTGATTCTTTATGGAATTTTATTTCTTGCTTTTATGATGATTTAGATTATTTTGTGATTTTTAGAAGTTGTAAAGACAAAAAAAAACACTTTCCAAAATTTTTAAGGCCTTGGAAGAGAATTTCCATGCTTAGCCAAACCCACCAATGATTTGGTTACGTTTTATTTATTTATTTTTTTTGTAATTACAAAAAATTCAAAGACTAAATTGTAAAAATGAAAAAATTATTTCAAGGCCCATCATGCTTGACCAAATGCATCGGGAACCCTCAAGGATATGTTTCATGCATTTTTAACATGTATAAATGCATAACAATTTTAGCCTTTAGGAATCGTTTTGCAATTTTAAAAAATTTAAGGACTTGTTTGCAAAAAATTAAAAATTGTTTCAAGGCCAGATGTGCTTGACCAAATGCTTCTTATGACCTTTAATGTGATATCCATGATTTTTTTATGTGTTGATGATTAATTGTGATGTTTATCTCATGTAAGGACCATTTTGTAAAATTAGAAAAGTTTAGGGACCATTGAGTAAAGCCTAGCATTTAAGGGTTGAAATGGTTTTTTCCCATATCAAATTATCCATTTAAGGTATTTTGGGCATTTTAGGAATAATTCTAGCATTTTTAGAAGTTTCAGAGTTAAAGTGTAATTTTAAGAAATTTAAGGATTTATTTGTAATATTTTAAGTTATTTTAGATATCCAAGTCACCCATTTAGGGATAATTGTCATTCTATATCATTTTTGAGTCTTTTAAGATTGCTAAGATGCTTTCATGATGAAGGTAGTCCCTAGAGGCATTTTAATAATTTATCTAAAATCAAGTCCTATGTAATCACTGGGATTCTTTCATGATGAAGGTTTGCATTAGGGATAGATTTGTATTTTATGATCACTTTTAAGTCCTTTTAAGGTTATCAGGATATTTTCATGTCAAAGATATAACCTTGGCATGTTTTAGTAATTTTGCATTAAAACCAAGCCTTTAGAGTTATTGAGATACTTTCATGTCAAAGGTACTTCAGAGGATGTTTTGGTCTTTTTGATGTTGTACAGCTCCTTTGAGTCTACTTTCGCACATGTAGTTGAAATCGAGTCGTAGGATAAATTTTATTATTTTTTAAAAAAATCAAGTTTTTTGAAAATTAAGGCAACCTCTCTGAGTTAAAATAATTCGTGGAATGTCTCCTAATATATGAGAGGGGTTCTATGGATTATTTTAATAACGAGATATCTTTCTCAAAATGAAAATCCAGTTTTTGAAATTTTATGAAAATAAAACCTTTTCTATTCCTTCAGTGCTCTGATGGGTTGCAAAAGATATTTTAATTTTTAAAACCTTTCGTATTCTCTGGTTTTTTTGTGGGGTGCAAAATATAATGATAGAAATTTTTGTGCTCCTTTGGTCAGATACGAAAAATATTTTGATTTTCAAAATTATTAAAAACCTAACTTTCTCATAAGGAGCAATAAATTTGGGATTTGAAAATTTTGAATTATGTGAATTACAATTAAATACTGAATATTGAAATCAAATAAATATCAAAATTTAAGTTAACATGCAATTAATAAGGTATAAATTTTCAGGCATAATGAGAAAGATCGATCCTCACTAATAATTATAACTAACTCTCGAAACCTTTCAAGCGATCTCTGGTATTATTGCAGATCTTAGAGTTTGTTTTTAAGGGTTTCATAACCCTTGAAATATGAAAACTAGTAAGTGACCAATCTCACCTAACCAAAATAGATTGGTGTGACTCTTTAGGATAAATAATCGTTTTGTAATGACTATTTAGAGTTAAATCGAGTAAACGATTCATCTCAATAACTTGGTCCCTAAAAATAAGAAAAAATAGTAATGATAAGGCCCCAAAAATAAAAAATAATATTATATAGATGTATATAGGAATAGGAATAAGGAGTACACATGTCTTTTAAGTCCGACTAGTTAGGATTTATATTCGGGCCATGTTGCAACATCTTCTAACCTACTTTATGTGAATCTCTTCTTTATAGTCAAAATCCAATCAATCTAATCCATGTGTTTGAGGAATGAACAGTTTCAACCCATATTGCCTCTAAAACACCAACAGAGCATAGCTAACACCGCCGCAAATGCTTAATAGGGATACTCTACTCTCATCTTTGCACTTGTACAACATCGGGTCTTAAAGCACCAAAGGGCTACCCTAATCACATATTTGTTTTTTAAATTCTGGAGCATTATGACCCACTGCTCCTTAGTAAGATCATTAGGCCACTCTCTTTTTACAAACTCATAGCCACAAAAAGGTCTATGTATGTCTTAAGTATCCAACTCTTTTTTTTCCAAACGTGGCTGGGAATCCAAATATAAAGGAGTTGTGCATTCCCCATGAATCTTCCTTTTACCCACTTTTTAGAGAAGTTTAAAGATCTAATGGTCTTAGCCAACATTGCTAGAGTAGGATTAACTCCATGTTATAATTTCTCAAAAATGTGTATGGTCACTAACTCAATGTGGCCTAAGGTCTTCAGGAAAATGACCAAACTATATATTGCTAAGGTGAAGATTTCTATCGCCTTTCGCCAATCAGGATGGTTCTAAATTAAAAATCAAAGATCGACCCACGAGAAATGCTCACTTTACCTTATTTTGAGCATTTGACGTCCTATCTAATGTGGATATGCCTTAATGATTTTGATTAACTTACTTTTGGAAGAGTGAGTCTTTTATTCCTTGACATACATTTTATCAGAGTTTTCTCTCCCTATATGCAGTAGTTTTTGGTACTCCTTTACAATTGAAACTAAATCTTCTTGGTTGAAATTGAACACCTATACTCAGGATTCTAAAAGTAGGATATGGCACCAAAATTCTATTCATCCACCTTTACTGAAAGGAGAAGTGCTATATCTACAAACTTCTAGGTAAAAACTTCTTTCTCATAGGTATCCCATTGATTCCATATTATGACCAAATCTGGAAGGTCATATTGCCAAAAGCCAATCTCCACCTGACTCGAAATAAGCAACACATGCCTCATCTTTAGATAGTCTCTTTTTTTTTTTTTGCTATGCTTCGTCAGCTTTTCTTGCACCATAGTATGCTACTTGGTTGTTGATGTAACTCACTCTCCCATAACAAAAATTCATTCGGTTGAATATTATCTTATTATCAATTATCCTAAAATATGATTGGTGTAATACATGAAAACAAACAAAAAGTCAATAAATTAATAAGATTAATGTTTCAAAAAAGTCATGCATAATACAATTCTTACCCCAAAAAACTTATTTTAAGATATTACGATACCTTTGGGGCAAAAGAATAAACCTACTACGAACAAGAATATTCGTACAACATGGACCTACCTATAACAAAATTTAACTGTAGATCATATAGCAAACGACTTGGCCTAGCCACTTTTATACTTATTACCATTTTACTAAGTCCTTTAGGTGAAAAAATGATCTAAGGACAAGGGACACAATGTTCATTCATCACAACCCTTTTCAATGACAATAAGTTTATTGTCAATCGGATAGGCAGTGGCTTGCCCTAGTCGCTTTTGACATCTCACAGGCATCATGACTCCTATGTGGCAAAACTAGAATTATCACAGGAAACAATGACGTTCACATCTTATGACCTAAATCTAATGCAAAACATTATAAACTTAGTAGTAAAAAGTAGATTCCATCCATGTGTTCCTAGGTTTTGGGAAATTTTAGCAGAGGTTTAGTATGGCTTTACTAGGTTGGCTCTTACAATTGACTATATGTGGTTTAGGTTAATTCTAACAAAGTCCCCAAATCATTTCTTCATCCGATAATGACTGTCGAGTCACCTTAATCCATGCCCATCATAAGCCTTCAGCGAAAAGGGTTCGACTTATGCGGGTACATTTTCCTAGCCCATACAGATAAGCATCACGAAAGCATAGGTAATTTGAACACGGAAGGTGTTTCACTAGCCCATACAAAGGAGCATCAATAAGGCATAGCTACTTTACCCAACTTAAAAGGACAAAGCCTGGGAATGAGCTCATGTAATGCAAATGCATGTGTATAGTATGTGCAAAGAAATCAACAAACCTTTTACACCTTACACTAATTCTTGAATGATTTGAAAACCCCCAACAAGAATAAATAAACAAAAAGCTAGGCATAACATTTGTACACGAATAAATAACAAGATAAATAGTAAAAATATGCATGAAGGGATTATGTCTATATACTGATCAAAAACATGAAAATCAAGACTAGGGTAACATTTGGCTAGTTTTAGGTTTGACTCTCTAAGTGTCCCTATCAAAGTCGCTAAGCTATTATAGCATGCTGAAACGCAACTCTGGACGCATTAGACTTGGTGGATTTTTTTCAGGGTTATTTTATAGTGGGGTAAAGTTATCAGAGCGAGTCACCCATCTGACTATTTTCACATGGCTATTACAAAATGGTCGAAAAGTTAAAGTCACCACAGATCTTTTTGGGCTCGGTGTGATTAGATACCTATTAAAATCGATACTTTTATAATTTTTAAACATATAAAAAGATTAATTTTAAAGCTTGCGTTAAACCATAAAAGAATAAAGTTAGGCTCGAGAGTCGGTTATGTGTTTGGAGTGATTAACACCCTTACAACACCCTAAAATTGCTACCTACTAATCATATTTTATCCTTGGTCCGATTTTCATGATTTTTATGTTTTAACATTTAAACAAAATCCTCTAAGAATTCTCATGACACCGAAATATAATAAGAATTTTCTTTTTTGAAAAAATGATAATATTTAGAAGGGTTCTCTCGAACTAAAAGAATTTTCGAAGTCCTAGTCATTTGTATGATGAAGGACTCACAAAACATCTTAATTCGAGAATATTGACTTTTAAAAAAAGCAGATTTAAAAACATATTCACATTATTTAGCAATTAAACCATAAAATATAGGGCAATAAATTCATACAATCATACAATCAAGAACTAATTTAACAAATAAATGATTTAAATAAAAAGGGACATTAAAAGTATGTATCTTAAAATACTCTAGGCGCTCATGAAATCACCATGCAGAGTTTGAGACAAGCTTAAATTAAATTACGGTTGAGGCATAAGTTTTGACATAAAATCTGATGAGCTCCACAAATGGGAGAGAAAAGAAAATATTTTTTAAGAAATTTGCAAAAGATGGTTGAAAAGTAAAATAATTGAGGATTGATTAGAAATAGGTAATTTGTTTAAGAAAACAAAATAATTTTCCAAAAATGCTTGAGAAAAATGGTTTAATTAAAAGTCTGAAGGAATTTTTAAAGATTTTCGGCTTGAATTAAATTTCCAAAAAAAAATTACAAGCCTTTTAATGACCCTCTATGAACCTATAACTCGGCATTCTAATGCCTTGTGATTCTTGAGATAATGGATAAGAGGTCTAACCTGAGGTATTTGAATACCTTAAAGAATGATGGTACAAAAATGATGAATGATGCCTACTCATAGAGGTTTAAAGAAGCAACGAATAACCTAAGAATGATGATTTGAAGCTCACTTGGGTGAAAAGGGTTTTGAAATTTGAAAATTGGCATGCGAATGCCATTTGTTTAATCAATTTATTTATACATTCATCGCTTGATGTGTTTTTCCTAAGTACAGAGATATTTGTATGTTGGCTTTACAACCTTAGATCATGGATTTATAACTTATATCAGGGCCAATCCATTGGTATCTAAATGCTACAAGATTAATGCAAAAATGAACTCTCCTATGCAAAAGTTGTTTGCACACTTTCTTTTTTACTTTAAATTGAGGACCGACAACCTATCTTGGGGCCAATCTATTGGTGCCTGAGTACTACATAAAGGGCATTAATACACCACTTTATGAACTAGACAACAACCTATTTCGAGGCCAATCCATTGGGGACTAAATGCTATGCACTTAATACAATAAATCTCAAAAAGGTTCCATTCCAAAGTTACACTTACCTAACTTAAACACAATTAGGAAAAGGTTTACAATCCAATTAATATGACCTCAAACCCACAACTAATGTAAGAATTTGTTTTTAAGTTTAATATTCTCTAAGTTTATGGTGAAAATGGTGTAAAAACTATAAGCCAAAGTTAGCTTATTTATTAAACTAACTATGGCCTAATCTTGGGGGGTCAAAAACTTGTTTATCCAAAGAACATTTTTTAATATTATATTCTTTTAAACAATATTTTATTTTTTATTATATTAAAAATACTTTTTTCAGATTAATTGCAAATAAATAACAAGTAAATATAATGCATCAAAAATAAATAAATAGATAATACCTAAATATGATGAAGGAAATTCTAATTTACTTATGTATATATATATATATATATTCCTACTTATCCTTCATATACTTAAAACTTTAAAACTAACAAGCAAAGTCATGAAGCCATTCCCAACCTCTGCAACTTTACGTCAACTCAATACATATAATTATATTTTTTATTTTACTTTTTACCTTTAGTAAGCTAAATCGATTATAGCATGTTTGGTTCACTGTAATAAGAATTTTATTATAGTCATATTCTGGTATGCTATAGTAATGTGATTGTTTCGTTCGCAAAATGGCTATTTCGTGGGATAGTTTATTACAGTCTTATTCTGTGAAATCACTGAATAGCTATCCATGTTCCTCCCACTAAATGGTTGTTCTGACCTTACGTAGAATAATAAATTGCTTTATGGAATTCAAATTCCTAACAAAGGGGATTCGAATCCTATATTGTTTTATTCCATTAAACTACTACTAAATATAATTATTCCATTCCATTCTTGCTCTATTCTATTACAGCTCTATTTCATACAATGAACTAAAAATAACGCTAATTTCCTGCACATGTTAAGACCTAAAAGCAAAAGCCTAATTCTATGTCAACTCTACATCTTTATTTGTTATCAATATGTATTCATTACTTAGGCTGCCACCTTGATTTTCAATCCTTTAGCCCTATTTTAACCATGCTTATGTCCATCCTTTTCCTTACATATAGATATATATATATATATTAAAAAACCTACCTTAAACTAGCTTCTTTATTTCACACATATTCAAACCCCAAAACCAAGGCCTTAAACCATCTTTAATTGTTCACGTCAACATCATGTGTAAATATATATATATATTAAAGGCGGCAAAATAAACTCGAACCCGAACCTGAACTGAACCCGATTTGATGAAAAAGTCAATAGCTCAAACTTGAAAAAAATCAAACTCAAAATAGCTCGAACACGAAATAGCCTAAACCCGAAATGACCCAAACCTGAAAGGACCTGAACTCGAGCCTAACTTGAACCTGAACTTGCATTTAATACTAAAAAATAAATATGATGAAATTATTATTAAATAATTTTTTTATAAAGCAAAAACGTTAATTATTAATTTTATAATAATTTTATTACATATTAAAACTTAATTTATATTTTATATATAATTAAATCTGCTCATAAGTCAGGCCAGGCCGTGGCCAAAATTTTTTCAAAAATCCCAAGCCCAAGCCCTTATTAAATGTGTCCAAACCCGTCTATTTAAACTAAGATTACTGTTCATCACATTAAAAATATTTTTATTAATATTTATATATTTTATAATTAATTTTAAATAAAATATATTTTATTTTAATTTAAAATTATTGTTCCAAGCCAGGCCGGCCTAGTATGAAAAAAAATGAGAACTTGGGCCTAAGCCTAATTGAGCTAAGTGAATAGCTCAACCCTTGAGCAGGTCTATATATAAAATAATAATTTATGAAAAGTAAATTATATCGTGAGTTTGCAAATATTATCAATAAAGTATATCACTCGTTTATCATTTTTTTTAATTTAATTAGTTAAACTCATTAAATATTGAGAGTTTATGTATGTTAGTAGTAAGCTTTTAAACATTTCTTTAAATAGTATTATTATTATATTATTATATTATTATTTCAAAAAATTATAATTAGATTATGATAATAGTATAATAGAGTAATAAAGTAAATTCAAAATAGATGAAAGCCATAATAGATAATATCACATTAAAAATGAAAAAAATCACATGTTAGACTAGTAATTAGAACAATCCATGTGTTGGATAGCTCACCCAACCCAATAGGCCTGCACGATCAGGCCCGAGTCTCAGATTTTAAGCTTCAGTCTGACTCGACCTAAAACAGTATTTTTTAAATAAAATAATATATTTTTATTTAAATTTAATTATAAAACATATATATTAATATAAAAATAATTTTTTAATATTATAAACAGTGATTGGTGCTTAAATGGGAAGGCTAGGCCAAATTTGACCCAAAGCTTAGAGTTCAAAATTTTTTCAGACCATGGCTAAGCCAATGGAATTGAACTAATACTTTGGCTTGAACTCAAAAGAACTCAAATCCGAATAAGTCCGAACTCGAATCAAATTAAACCTAAAAAACTCAAATCTGAAATTACTCGATCCAAACTCGTCCGAACCTACTCAATTACCACCTGTAATATATATCTTAAAAAAAAAATTTTAGGCCAACTTCCCTCCATCTTTTCTTCTCTACATTGTCGGAATCGTGTGCCAGCCTTTCTAAATTTTTTTTTTTCCAAGCTTAAAAATATAAGCCCATCACGTCACTCTCTCATCCCATCGTAGGTATATGTATTTTCAAAAATTCTATGACCTCCACGCTACCTACTTGGCCAGAACCGGAAACTGGAAACAACTTTAACTATTTTCCTTTTCCATTCTTAACGTGCCTTGAAACTCCCTTTTTTTTTTATTGGTTTTTGACTCATGCTCAAAACGAAACCCTTTTTTCATCTTTAAAACTAACTGATCAAATAAGAAAAAAAATGAAACAAAAGAAAAAGAACTCAAGTTCAATATAATGCAGCTAAAAAGAAAGATCAAAAGAAACAATGAATTTACCCAAAACTTTGAACCTGATTGTCTTCCTTTCTTCTGCTTCTTTAGTTTTTCTTGCTTTGAAACCAGCTCCTTTCTCCGTTTCTTTTGATTAGAGCCTTTCTTTTTTTTTTTTTTTTTTTTAAAGCTCTATCTTCCCTTCTTGCCATTTACTCCCTCCTTAAATATTGTATCTTGCACATTCCACTGTACTACCCATGACACATGAAACTTGTCTCCGAGTTACCAATTTGGCATTATTCATCTCCTTGTCTGGGGCTTCAATCCGCCATAAGCCCATAATAGCGTGGAGTAGGATAGCAGGGGAGCCAATTCTCTCCAGCTGTTCTGCGCTTTTGTCTTCCCCCCTCCCGCTTTTTTTTTGCATTTCATATTAAAATTTTCATTATTATTTTTAGAGTATCCAACTAAAGTAAATTTAAACGTCGAACCCCAATTCCCACTAAAATGGCCCATTTTAATTTAGCACTTTAGCCCAATTTAGTAAAGCGCAAATAAAGGTAGATTCAAATGAAGTCCAATTTAATTAACAATTCAAATTTATTTAAGTTAACAAATCGAAATACCGATTCAATTGAATCCTGTTTATAGCTTCATCTCTGATTTTTTAGAGACTTTTTATTTTATTAACAGGGCAAAATTTGATGTGTTTAAAACAAAATTAGAAGTAGAAAGGGATAAATTGATAAATGGTTTAGAGAATAGACAACAATTAGATACAAAAGTTGAAGTTAAATTAACAGTATCAAGGTGAAAACATTTTTTTTATTTTGAGAAAGCAAATGAAAATAATATAATATTATGTCTATGTTTTTAATTTGTTTTGATTTTTTGAGTTATGTTTATCGGTATTTTCATGTAAGTTTGCACCTTCTACTGTTGGACTTTATGTGACCCACATGATAATAAATGGACCAAGATAATTAAATTAAATTATTAAGGTGAAATTATCAAGTAAATCCTATTCAGCTTAACTGCTCTAGTGATAAGAGTTAAACTCTACTTCAGTAACTAATTAAAATACAAATTCCTTGATGGTAGATACAACTCTAATTAGTTTTCTAGTATAGGTCCCTAGTCTAGTCTATGGAAATTGTCTGTACACCATCATAACGTAATTATCAAGAAAAGATTATAGACTAGAAGGCTTATACGGGTGTTCGTCTTTGTGTATTTGGAACGAGTTTGGGTTCTTGATCAACAATGGCTAGAGATACGTTTTATTTAAATTATTACATATGATATCAAAGCTAGGCTTTCTAGCCTTGTTCTTCAGATCATCCAGTGAGATTCGTTAAAGACGGATTTTTTTATGCATATATTATTTATGCAATTAAATAATTTTGTATTAAGGATAAATGAGTTATGATAAATATAGTAAAATCATGAAATTGAATTTTTAACATTTTATAATTAATTTCGTATTTTGTATTTATGCATCAAAATATATTTCATGAATATACTATGAATTTGTATGTATATTTTGTGTATTAAAATTTAAT
>JAQSVH010006817.1:0-12215 GCA_029448705.1 Adansonia digitata | reverse complement strand
CCACATCTTTGTATTTACCTTTGATATGATCTCTAGGCCTCATTGACATCCTCAAAATACCTTTTTCGCCGGGCGACGTTGTCGCCCGGCGATCACCGCTCCCTCTTACGTCTATGCTCCAGATTATTAAAAATTAGCCCGGACAAAATAAGGTGTCTACAGGACATAGGGTGCTAATTTTAGGCGACATAAGGGTGCTAATCCTTCCCCACGCGTAACCGACTCTCAGACCCACCAACAAATTCTAAAGTAGGCAGACCATAAAATCGAATCTTGGAGTTTTATAAGTTAGGGTTTCAGTTTTAATTGGTGTCTGGTCACACCTAGCCCAAATTGATCGGTGGTGACTTTAATTTTTTAGTCATTTTGTAATGACCACAAAAGACCAGTTGGATGAGTAACTCATCTGACGGTCCCCCTTTTATTTTGTGCACTTAATATTTTCCATCACATTGCAAACCCCCAATCGTGAGGGGTATTAAGTTAGGCAAACCTCGTTGCCCATCGTTGGGGGTAAGCGCATGTTGCGACAGCTTGGTGACTCCACTAGGGACTTCTTAAGTGAGTTGAGCTTAGAATTGTTCATATTTGATTTGATTTTTGATCTTTTAAGATTTTTAGTTACTATTTGACTATAATTCTATCCATTTGTTTTGCTAATCACTGATCTTTTTCATGCTTACGTATCTTTTAATGGGTGATTGGGCCTCTTCTATTGGGTAATTTTTACTTAGTATGTGTTAATAAGGAGTAAACAAAAGGTTTGTTATTTCCCCGACAAACATGAAGCACATGCACTTACATTAGACTCTCAGCCATATTTTCTTTGGGGAGAGAATAGAACTTGATATCTAGGTGGGAGTAAGCTATTCACCTCCGTGATAGTCGCTATCCCATGGGGCTAACAATACCTTCCAAGGTGTAAATTACTTATGGTTTCATGATTAATGGTCCATATGGGCATACGAAAATACATTCACCCGAATCAAACCCTTTTCGCCAAGCCTGCGATGGGCCTAGGATTGGGGTGCCTCGACTGTCCCTTTCAAATAGAAGAGCGATTCAGAAACCAATTTAGGCATCATCCTAACCCCATATAGTGTGCCTTAAGAGTTGAAACCATGTTAAACTATACTCAAAAGGTGTTAGAATGACCTAGAGAGTAGGACACTCAGGGAAACACTTCTTACCTTTTACTCCATTATGTCTTTATAATGACGTAGGTACGATGTTGTCATAGTTCTTATTTTTGCCTCTAAAACATTGTGCCATCAAGAGTTGTATGGCACCTCATTATGCTAGGTGGCTAACATTTTTAGGTGAAACACGCGAGTGTTGATACTTATATTTTTGCCCCCAATAACTTTCAATAAAATAAAATATGCATGTGTGGGTCATTATACTATCTGCTTGATGGCTTGACACTACTAACTCTTAGACTCGAATACGCTGTTACACTGTCCGTGTCTTTTTCAATTCCCTAAATCAACCTTAAAGTTTTTTGCTGCACGTCCTTGGGGGAACTTTTACTTTTATTTTGTTCACCTTTAATTTCATTATTGTATTAGTTGATTTTTACCTATTACTAACTTAATGAGTCCTTCTTTTTTGTCCATTTTCATGCATTATGTTATTGCATTACATTCCGGGATAGTTGGTAAAGGGGTAGTGTTATTTAGGAAATCTTGTGATGGAACAACCACAGGGAACGATAGTGGAAGCATATGATATGGTCAGAAAGAGGTCAAAGAAAGACCAGCAAACCCAAGAGACCATTTGAAGCTCGGGTACAAATCCCAAATCCTAGAGCAAGTCGAGCTTACCTTTAGATATAATGAACTCGATTTTCTAAGGAACATATGGAATCAGTGGGATCACACTGAGAGTCAGCTTTTTACACAAAAGTATGGTGACATTGCCCTTTTGCTCTACATTCAAATCGATAATCCATTACTTCAAGCTGCCTCATACTTTTGGAATCCAGCCTATAGTTGCTTTACTTTCAACCAGAAAGATTTGGTTTCGACTATGGAAGTGTATGCCACTCTGATCAATCTTAAAGGGGTTCATCTCGATAAGATCTACATGAAGGCTTCCAAACCGCCACCTTTCAAGAGACAGCTGGCTTTCATTTTTAATGTTCTAGAATTATGGGTAAGAGCTTACAAAAGTAAAAAGGGCAATAGTGAGTGTATCCTATGGGATGCGGTAAGCTCGGTAATGGTAGACATATTGACCCAAAAAAATTCAAAGATGCTTTTGCCTTGGCTATCTACGGATTAGTACTTTTTCTAAAAGTTTTAGGACACATAGAGGTAGCAGTGGTTAATCTATTTTCCAAATTAAGTTATGGCATTAATCCGACACTTGCCATCCTTGCCGAGACTATCAGGTCTTTTTTTTATTGTACACAAGAGGGAAGCGATCAGTTTCTAGGGTTTGCTCTTCTCTTATACATATGGCTCCACTGTCACTTTTGGGATGAAACTAAAAGAATACTGTGTCCTTATATGGATGACTTTAGCCCTATCACCAAGTTTCTTAAGAAAGGTTAGACATTGGGAAAGACTCGAGAACAATGGATTAAAAAGCTCCAAAATTTGCATGCAAATGAGATAGTTTAAAGGGTTCCTTGGATTATACCAGACTCGTTCATATACAGATGTGGGAATTATGAGTGGTTCATTTTAATCGGTGTTTAGGGAGGTATTAGTTATGTCCTGCTTATGGCTTTATAATAGTTTGTTGTGTGTGATTCATCCCAGCCACATTTGATCTCAATGATTGAAACTTTGACTATGGTGGGACGAATTACATGAGCAAGGTGCAAGCAGCGTCCAATGCTTGGAAATAGGCCTATCTGATTGAATTACAAATAGCTGAAAACAAAGTGACCCTAAGATATGAGTAATGGATAGTCTGCAGGATTAATGATACCTTGGTGTTGTCAAATGATGGATCAACCTAAATACCAGTTAATGAGTTTCCTTATGAGGTAGAACTTCTGACCAAAGAATTTGCACAAGAGAGGGATAAACTCAAGTAAGAGATCGTGCAATTAAAGGAGGAAAAGAACAATATGAAGTTTGAATGGCAGATCTAGAATAAAAAGTTTGAAGACATCATCAAGAAGAGGGATCTTACCAACGAATGCCTCTGGATCTTCATGAAGAACATGACGCCCTCTTGCTCAGTAATAAGTATCAAGGAATTAGTAAGTCCTTAGTCGAGTGGAAAGCTGAAATCATCGCCCTCGCTTAGGAGCTAAATTCATGGAAGGATCGAGCCTAGATAAATGAAGAAAAGCTTACCAAAGCATAGGCAGCTCTACTGACCAGTCAAAAAAAGTGTGAGTGGCTAGAAGCTAAGGTATACCTCTTAAGTAGAGAGAAGGCTAAAAATAAAGTATTGCTATTAAGGATCCAATAATTGGAACAATTTCTTCAGACTAAACAAGTCAACTATGATACACTATCTAGGACGTTTGAAGAAAGAGAGCAAGAGCTACAAGATGCATGGATCAAAGCGGACCAAGCTCACGAGGCATATCAGAAACATCTTGAATATCTCATCAAGCAAATCCGAGTGGCCAAATCTAAAATGGATGATATGGTTGAATGGACACAATCATTAAGGCAGGATTTTATCCTCACTCGAAGCCGTGTATCAGAAATGCTTAGCTATTTTGAAGATGTAATTCATCAGTGTAACCACCTCTATTATTTCCATATTTGAGCAAAGATTTATGTTAAAGTTATTGCCAAAACCCAATTATCTCTTGTACATTTACCCTTAATTTTAAATTTATACATACACCAATTATGTCATATAAACTCCATACATGAACATAATTGCATTTCATTGGCATAAACAACATCATAGTCATCATAAGCATACCATATCACAAAGTCTAATCCAACATAACTAAAAATGATGTAAGGTGTTTTGAAAGATGGAATCAATCCCTCGGCACTGATATAATACTTGAAGTCATCAAAAGGCCATGGAGAATGATCACCAATTTCACATTGAAAGGTTGGAGTTCATGTATAAAGAATTCCAGGAAGAGATGCTCTCAAAAAACAACGAATTACAAGCACAAATAGTGGAATTGACAAAATTAGTGGCCGCTTCTTTGAAAGAGAAAGGACAGGCAAGTATTGGGGAGGCAGCCTAGAATGGTGGCACTAAGGCCACCAATGCTAATGAAGGGGCATCCAGGAATAATGACCTATAGCACCAATCCCCTCAGCTTCATTGGTTAAGCCTTTCATTTATGTAAACTCGACATTCCTGATGCAGGCAACTCCCGGATATCATGCCATAGGTGCCTTACCGACTAATCCTATGGTTGAGCAAAGAAAAAGCAATGGCCCAAAGTTGACTACAACTAGTGAGGAAGCAAACAAATACTACTTGCTGGAAAAACGTTTGTGGGCCATAAAGGGGAGTGATAAGTTTGGAATGTAGATGCCAAATCTTTGGTCTAGTTTCCAATCTTATCATCCTACCCAAGTTTAAAGCTCTAGAATTCGAAAAGTATAATGGAAGTACTGACCCTACAGCTTATTTACAAATATATTGTTGAAAAATGTTCAGATATGAAGACAATGAGAAGTTGTTAATTCATTGCTTCCATAATAGCATCATTGGCGCAACAATCTATTGGTACATTGAACTCGATCAAACAAAGGTCCAAACATGGGCAGATTTAGCTTGAACTTTTCTTGACTAATACAAGCACGTGTCCGATTAGGCACCAGACTGTTTATCTCTGATGAATATAGAGAAGAAATCAATGAAGAGCTTTATACAATATGCCCAATGATGGAGGGAAGAGGTTGCACAAGTTCATCTTTCTCTAACAAAAAGGAAATGACTGTCATGTTTATCAATATGCTCAGGGCCCCTTAGTTTCGCTGTTATAGTGATATCAAGCGAAATGATCGACAATGCTATAAAAAATGGAAAGACGTCAGGAGGAGAATCGTCAAGTGCAACCAAAAAACCAGGCATCAAGGGTAAAGAAAAGAAATCCAATGCCATTAGTAGAGACAGCCCAGCTAAGTTACCCCAGAATCCACAATAGGTGTGTACTTCTTCAGCCTGGCATAATCGCGTTGTAGCCTTTACCCAGCGTCGCAACTAGTATATGCTACTGAGTATAATCAAATGGTTAATTTCCCATCAACTCCCGTTTAGAATGCTCCATGGAATGCTCAAACCTTTAGTCAGAATAATACTAATGCCCAGAGCATCTAATGAGTTTCACAGAGGCAAAACTTTGATCTACTACCCTACTACAAGGAAATATATTCTCAACTTTTGGCTGGTCAACTAGTAGCACCAGTCTTCATATCCTCTAAAATGCCTTCTTATCCCAGGTGGTACGATGAAAGTGCCCACTATGAATACCACATCGGGGCACAAAGACACTTCATCAAAAATTATACCTCATTTAAAAGAAAGGTATAATATCTAATAGATCAAAGGGTCATCAAGATCGAATAAGGCCCGAGACCAAACATAGTAGCTAACCCACTACCAAACCATAAAGTAAATGTAATTATCGAAAAAAAGGTAGATGGGTTAAGAAAACTATTGGAGAAGTGAGAATGCCAATGGAAAAAATATGGCATGTTCTCTTAAAGGCTAGAAGGGTAGCAAAAATAAGGTAGCAAAGCGATAAGTTTGCAAAAATTTGCTGTTACTGTGGACAAGGTCATATTCTATAACAATGTTTAAAATTTTGAAAGCTCATCCAAGAGATGATGGATCACTCGAAAATTGAGTTATATGAGAAGCAGGAAGAGCATGACACCGAGACTGCTAATACTATTAACGAAAGAGAATTCCCAAAAGATCAGCTCTCAAAATTCCTCTCTCTAATGGGCATGAGAAAAAGGGATGATGAAAACTTCTGGCAATATGCCTCGAGATGGGCGGAGGAAGAAGCACAAATCCATCCCTTGTTAACAAAATAGCAAATGACCGTCCAATTTATCGACATACTGCAAAACGCCTACTATGAGCATGTAATGGAAACTTTTTGAGGAACCTCATGGATATAGTCATAACTCTATGGAAGAATTGAGAATAGCATTAAAGATAAAAGGAAGGCAAAGCTAGAGGCTGAACTAAGGCCGGGATATGATAATGGAGCTAGCTCATCTCAAACCCAAGCCGAGCCAGAGAGGATAAACATCCCAGATGATTGCTAGCTTATAAGAGACATTGATAAAGTAAAGACCCTAATGGATTTTATTTAGAGAACCATTGTGCACGTTAAACTAATTAATGGGGTCGAATGGGCAGAAGAAAAAAAAAGGATAATTTCTACGACTTTTATGCAACTTTTAGTCATCTACTCCGATTAAGCATAAAGTTTCACGCAATAGTTCAGAGGTTAATGGACAAAGGCCTAATTGAATTCTATGACAAAGAGCAAGCTTCATATGCGGGGTTATCCCATGCCCAGTTGTCCATCAATGCCACGAAAAATGATGAAAAAAACCCTTCCTATGGGATCAAAAAGCCATCGGTCATAGACGCTAATCGACCAATTATCACTGTCTTCTGCTTCAGCACAGAAAATGGTCTTTCAATTTCTAGCTCCCTTTTCATACAAGGATAACTGAGCTATTCCCTAAAAGTATGAAAGCAAAGGCTAACCATAGGGGAGTCAAGTCAACAAATGGCCAGTGTTGACCTTTCATGAGTCAGTCACTTAACCCGCAGTGGTAGGTGTTATGCCTTGGTGGCACAAGAAAATAAAACTCAGAAGAAGGATGCTTCCATCTCAAAACTGACCATGATAACAACACAGAAAGAAGGAAAGTCTGCAGCTGTTAAGGAACCAGTCAATAAGAAAAAAGCCATAGATTTCCTTAAATTCATTAAGCATAGTGAATACAGTATCGTTGATCAATTGAATAAACAACTGGCATAAATATTAGTACTTTCATTGCTCTTAAACTCTGAAGCCTACAGAAACGCCTAGCCAAAAGTTTTAAATAAAGCGTATGTGCTGCATAACATCCCTATTGGTTTGTTGGATCAGCTAATAGGTAAAATCACCGCAGGTAACTACATATCATTCAGTGATGATAAAATTCCTAGCGGAGGTGGAGGAAGTTATAAAGCACTTCATATTACCACTTATTACAAAAGAACCACGCTACCAAAAGTCTTGATTGATAATGGGTTAACATTAAATGTCATGCCTATGGTATGCTTAAATAAGCTCTTAATTGATGCTTCACATATCAAGCATAGCCACACAGTGGTAAAGGTGTTCGACAGAACATGTCAGGGAGTTATTGGGAACATCACCATCCTCCTTCAAATCAGGCCATGCATTTATGAGATTGATTTTCACATGATGGACATTTCTTCATCATAAAATTACCTATTAAGGAGGCCTTGGATTCATTCGATAGGGGTAGTGCCTTCATCACTTCATAAAAAATTGAAATTTATAATTGAAAACAAAGTGGTGAGTATCGAAAGAAAAGAAGACATTATTGCTGCCACTTCCACAGATGCTCCCTATGTCGAGCCTAATAAATATGTCTCAAAATCATCCTTTTAGTCATTTGAATTTGTAAACGGTACCCATGTTGGGGAAGGATTACCAGTGATATAGCACCATTGGTCGAGGAGTACACTCATGAGTTTGAAATTACTAAGGCAAAGGTGCTCAGGTCGGAAAAAAACCATGTAAACATCTCCAGGGCATCACTAGAGCTCTCAAGGTCACTTACAAAGCTGACAAGTAGGGACTAGGATTCAAACCTAGTGAACAATAGCAAAAAAAAGTAGGCTTAAAGGGCTAATAAAAAGAGAATGGCCAGGTTGCTAGGTCAAAGTTTAGGATTGGAACCCGTGGCCTTCCCACCATTAAGGGATAGTTTTCGTTCAGTGGGGTATACAAATCCAGAGCCATGAAAGAATGCTGAAAATGCCTTAGTCATCTTGAGCCATGCAATAAGAAGCATCAGCATCAATGCCATTGAAGAATCAGAAACATCCACTAACCGAGAGAATAGCCTATGTGACCCAATATTTGTTCCTAGCGTTTGGATTGTGTCTGAGATACCTGCATTGTTTAAATCTGATTCAAAGTAATGCCATGAACTTAACCATGTGCTTTTGCCTAAGAGCATTGTAAATCCTTTGTATGGGCTTCTTTTATCAAGTATTATTAATAAAATAATCAAGCATTATGCATTTTATTATGTGTCTCCATTTCATCTTCTTTCTGAACTCTTCATACATGTTATTTGCCCATATAGCTTTTTTTTTTTTTTTTACATTTACAAGTCCTCTGACGAAAATGACATGAATAATCTCCTTGAGATTCGAATGGTTAATATTAAGCAATTGATTTGCATAGGTGAGATCAATCTTGAGGGGGATCTGGAAAAAAATACTATATTGTCAGATTTATTGAGATTGATTAAGCAAGAGGAAAGACAAATCTTGCTCCATGAAGAATTAGTCAAGATCATAAATTTAGGAACTAAAGAAGGTTGAAATGAGATTAAAATTAGGACTTCCATAAACCCTTCCACTCATGCTAAGTTGATAATTCTCTTTCAAGAATTTTGGGATTTTTTGCATGGTTTATCAAGATATGCTTGGATTAGACACAAACATAGTAGTGCATAGATTGCCCCTCAAGCTTAAATGTAAGCCGGTGCAACAAAAGTTATGAAGAATGAGGCCAGATATGTTACTAAAGATCAAAGAAGAAAAGAAGAAATAGTTTGAGGCAAGATTCCTTGAAATGGCCAAATACCCTGAGTGGGTATCCAACATAGCCCCTGTGCCTAAGAAATATGGAAAAGTGTGAATTTGCATTGACTATAGGGATTTAAATCGAGCCAGCCCAAAAGATAATTTCCCTCTACCCCATATCGACACATTAGTAGATAATACTGCCAAAAATTCCCTTTTTTTTTCATGGATGGATTCTCAGGGTACAATCGATCAAAACGGTGCCTAAAGACATGGAAAAAACTAATTTCAGGACCATATGGGGGACATACTGCTGGAAAGCTATGCCTTTCAGGCTAAAGAATGTTGGGCAACCTATTAGACAGTAATCATAACACTATTCCATGACCTCATGCACAAAGAAATAAAAGTTTACTTGGATGACATGATTACCAACTCTATCGCAACGTATCCCGAGGTGGATCCTCGCGGATCTATGGGTGCTATGACTTCAAATATTTTTCTGACTTGGAAAATGTCTTCATTACCAAGACTTTTCTCTCGTGATGTAATGAGACCGAGAATGTACAGATTCTTAACTTCTGATACAGTGAGGGGGACCATGAGACAAGTCACTCATCTTATTGGTCTCGGATGACCATCATGAAATGGCCAACACTTGGAGTTGCCACTGATCGTTTTAGGCTAGGCATGATCGGATGCCTATTGAAACCTATGTTTTGAGTTACGAAACTCAAAATATCGATCCTGTGGTCTACGTAATGCAAAGACTCGCCATTTGGGTTCGGGAGTTGGTTACGCGTGATGAGGTATGAACCTCTTCACAATGCCTGAATTCAGTACCTTACTAGCTATGTCTTATCTTGGTTTTGATTCTTTTGATTTTAACTTGTCATTATTTCAACATAACCCTCTTTTAATGCATGAATCTTATAGAAATACAAATCCAGGTTTTAATGAAAAAGATTTAATCTCTTATACGCCCCGGAGAGATGGGAAATATAGAGATTTTCGATAAAAATGACCTTTGGATTTTACTTTGAAAATGGAATGTTCCACTTTGGGCACTGGAGAGATACCCACGCGAAACATTACCTTTAATTTTATTTGGAAATATTTTGAAAATATGAATGCACATAATCATCACAAAGAAATTATATTAATAAGGCAATAAATGAAATAACATAGCATGGATCATTCAATGCAATGATCAAGAAAATAGGGGGACTACTGAAATTTATCTCGCTATTGGCATTGGTTATCTAAGAATAACTGAATCAACAATTTTTGAGATGCATCTGGGTTACTTGATTAAACAAGGTTTATTTGACATATTGATAGAAGTCCCAGAAGGAGAAAAAAATTAATTATAATTAAAAGACAGGGTTGGAGTATCCCTTCGGAAAGATAGGGTGGAGTATCCTTGTGGATGACAAATAATTTTGACAAAGAAAGTTTCTTTTAATCTTAACAATTTGGAAATGTGAGGTTAGAGTATCCCCTCGAAAAGTCAGGGTTGGAGTATCCCCATAGATGACAAATCATTTTGACGAAGGAAAATTTTTATTGTGACAATTTTGAAAAATGGGATTGGAGTGTCCCCTCGAAAAGGCAGGGTTGGAGTATCCCCGTGGATGATAAAACTTCATGATTTAGAAAATGGGTGAGCATCCGATAATTTTTGGCAAAAAGATTTGCTGTGAATAAGGATGATAAAGATGTAAAATATGTTTGTGCCTTGATATGAGCTTGTGGGATGTTAAAGTATGTTCTCGAGTTTGATCTGGGTGATACGAAAACATTCGAATGTCTTGAGACAAAATTTAGGAAAACAACTCAATTTCGACCATGACCAAAAATAGGGGACAGCATCGCGCTATCTTGCTTCCCGAATTCATCCTAAATTGATTCGAAGGATTTAGAAAGCGGACAAGACATTGTTAGAAAGGTGACTCGATGAGGGTTATCCTAAAAATATTCCCACTATCCCAAAAAGTCATTTTCCAAGGGAATAAAATTTTAAATCGGATCAATTTTGCTGCTAGCAGAGCATACCAGGAACAAGGTGTGTCAAACTTTGAAAAATCACCTCAGACTCATTTGGTATCAAAAAATTGCAAGTGAGACCTTTCTGAAAAGAAAATTTCATGAGCATTTTAGAAAAAATATTTGAAAATTTTGGAAAAATCATTTAATGGGCCTGAACAGCCCAAATATAACACCTGATCAAATTTCAAAGTTTCCAGACAGTTTAGACTTGAAAAATCATAACTCTCTCATCTGAAATGATCCAGGGGTCAATTAGACATAGTTTTAAAGATAATTCGACATGCTTTGACAGAAAACTATCAAAAAATTCATGAAAAATCGTTTAGGATTTTAAAATGATTTCAATTTACAATAGTTGTGCTACCAGTAGAGGACAAAACAAAGCAGGTGATATCTCTCATTTTTTTTAATCTATGGGTCCAAACTCGAGTCATTAATGTTCGAATATCTATGACTGAAGGGAAAGAGTGGCATGAGTGTCACGAACTCATTTGCACAGCCTCGGAGTAGTTTAGGATGATGAAACAGCCCGTTGATCATAGTCAAGGTTTTGATTCAAAAAAAAGGCATAAACATTTAGGGAATAATTGTCAGACCATTTTCATTTCAAAATCAGAAGATTTGAGCTTGTTTAACCAAGATTCTAGATTTGGAAAACTTATTTTTCCTCAAGATATTTTGCTAGCTTTAAGGAAAATGCTAAGTCTATGCTAATCCTCATTGGTTGAGGTTAACATGCTTGGCTTGGGGGGTTTTTTAAAAATCAATTTTTGACAGCCATCAAACATGCATTTTGACAACAAACATACAAAAGAGATGGCACATAACATTAATAGGGATGCTAATTTTACTAATGGCCTAGACAAAGAAAATATTACGCACTTTGACAAGAAAATGTTATGGATGCCGAAAATGATAATGATTCATGCAAGCTAATGTGTAAATGTGCTTGAAATGTGTTAGGCTAATGGTTCGTACATGGATTACAGATAAGAAGATGCATGGACATGGCATAAAATGCATGAGTAAGAGATATTAAACTATTGAGGATGAAATGAGGCATTTTGCACATAAAAAAAAGGCATTAAGGCATCCAAATCTTAAACTACCACAATAAAAAAGCCACAATAATGCATGATAATCCTAAGAGGGTGATGGAAACATGGAGAGCTCACTATTATGATGAAGATGCTGGAACACAGAAATGTAAGTGATAGAGTAAAAAGTTATACCAACAAAACTTCAACTTTGGCCAAATGATTTGAGCAGTAGAGGTGGCTTGAATTTTCATCTTTTCTTTGTTGTTAATAAGTAAGAAAAAGAGAAGAATGATGAGGTTTTGCTTCTGGTTGGATGAGGGTGATTTTTGGAGTGTGTAGTGGATGAAAGTAAGTGTTTTGGGGCTGTTTTTGGGTGATGGGTGAAGA
>JAQSVH010006785.1:0-12218 GCA_029448705.1 Adansonia digitata | reverse complement strand
TTAAAAGAAATTAAAAGGTACTTTTGATTTTTGTGTTGAAAATATCGAAACATATGCCAAAGCATCAAGCTTAAAAAGTTGAAAGTTAGACGACAAAATTTTTTATTTTTGTTCAATCAGTTAAATATTTTTTTATTAATATTTAAATATTAAATTTAATATTAAACAAATATTAAAAATATTTAATAATTAATAAAAAATATTTGATTTAACGATATTATTTTTATATAAATTGAGAGGTTAAAATTATAAATTTTATTAATTACAATAAATTTTTTTAAAAAAATAAAATTAATTTTTTAACCTATTGAATCAATTTTGTAACTGTTTGAATACTAAATAATTTAATATATATCTAATAGAATTACGAAATAATTTTTAATTTAACTGATTCAAGTAATTGATTATATCTGATTTTTAATCTATGAAAGGCATTTGTTTTTTTATTTTTATTACAAATATGATGTTACCAATTGGTAAACGTAAGCCGTGTAGTTTTAGAATTTTCTTAGGAGCTAAGAAATTTTTTTTTTATAACAAAACGTAAACTAATATTATTTTTTAATCTAGAAAAAGAACAAAATAATTTTGTATTTTTTTCAAAGATTACTATTTATTGAATTTTTTTTATTATTAAATTTTTGAACATGTAAGTTTGTATTTTATAAATAAATAAAATTAATAAAGTATTAATTAACAAAGTATGTATTAATATAAAATTTATTTCATGTGCACATTATATAACTTGTTTTAAAATATATTGTATTTAATACATTATCAATGTATAGATTTGCACATTATCACTCATTCATATTATGACACTTTATTACTACACGAATAAAAAATTTTAAAAATCATTATAAATATATGTAGTAACTATATTTTTTAATCCGTAATATGATATGATTTACTATTAATGTATAAAGCTATATATTGATAGCGTATAAATACTTCTTTTAAAATTTATTAATTTTAATGTTAATATAAAATTAAAAGTATAAAGATAAAAAAATTTGATGGAGTTTTGACTTTTTTTTAATTTATCAACTCAATTTATTTAATTTTTATTATTAATAAAAAAATAAAAGACAAACTTTAAACACAAGACAATTCAATGGAAGCTTTATTTTCTTTTCTCTTATCAAATGAATTTATTAATAAAAATTTATAATAAAATTAAAATTCTAACTTATAAATTAACAATTTTATTAATGATAAAAAAACACAATAATGTCTTAAAAAATTAACTAGTACCAATGAATATTTTTATCAATATAATAATATATTTGTATTTTTATATATTATAATAGATTATAGATTATAAATAAGATTAAAAATAAATTTATAATCAAAATCAGTGAGTAATCAATTTCCCACTTTGCTTCTTTCTTTAATTTTCTTATTTGTTTTATAAATAAATAAATGTTGTTAACAAAACAAATATCATTTACATATTTAATCAATTAATTTAATAATTTTAAGAAATAAAAAAAAAAAGTTTTTTCTTTTACAACTCCCCCCACCCCCACAAACAGTGAAGTGACAAAGCCGGCGCCAATTTGAAATGGAGATAAGGTTTCACTTCGTTCGTTCGTTTGCTTGGCTCCTCCTAATCTCCTCTGCTGCCAATCTCGTGGCTCTTAATTGCCTCACTCTCTGTTTCGCTTCCCAGTCTTGAAACTAAAAAAAGAAAGTGAAGAAGAAGCTTAATCTGTTCAATTCTTTTCCGTTAAACCCTAAGCAATGACCCTATCTCTCCAAGCTTCCCTTCTTTGTAATCACTCTTCGCCTTCGCCTTCTCTTCCTAAACCGCGCTTTCACCGTTCTCTTTCCTTGCCTTTCAATCTTTCTTCTCTTCCCAAAATTTCTCGCCCCTCCTCCAATTTCCTCAATTCCCGATTTTATTCCCGTCATTTTTCAATCCCTTGCGCATTGCTTCCCGAAAACGTAAACTCCAAGTCCAAATTGGATGCTCTTATCGGAGATTCGGAAGCTTTAGTTTCGGATTCTGAAGGCCCCGCCACGGTCGATGGGTTTAGGAATGATAGCAGCGAGGCAACTGAAGTGAATAACATCGATGGGAAAACTGTGAATGTGGTGAAGAGCAAGGGGCAGGATGATAACTTGATGGGAAAGGAAGGACCTAAAAGCAAAATTCCTGCCGTGGTGTTTTTGATGGGAGTTTGGGCCATGATTAGAAACGGAATGGATAAAGCGATGGCTTTGGATTGGTTTAGTTGGTGGCCGTTTTGGCGTCAGGAGAAACGGCTTGACCGCCTCATTGCCGAAGCCGACGCCAATCCCAAAGACGCCGCTAAAGAAAGCGCTTTGCTAGCTGAGCTTAATAAGCACAGGTTTTCTTTCACTTCACTATTGTTGTTAATTCATTTCAAGATAATTTTCTTTTCTAGCTCTCCACTATTTGATTTTTCCAATTTTAAACAGTCCTGAGTCTGTGATTAAGCGATTTGAGCAAAGAGATCATGCAGTAGACAGTAGAGGAGTTGCTGAATATCTTCGAGCTCTGGTAGTCACTAATGCCATTGCTGAATATCTTCCGGATGAACAAACTGGAAGGCCTTCTAGTCTTCCCACTTTGGTAACAAGGCCCTGCTTCATCGCTTTTGTGTTCTATATGCTTTTTTTTTTTGAATTCCTTTAGAAATTGTAATACTTTGTTGAAACAATGTTATCTCTTTCCTCATTCGAGTTCTGTCAGACCTGTGAATTGATGGATAAGTACTTTTTATGTTTAAAAATGATTCTATATAAATCTATGCTTCAATATCACCAAAAAGATCTAAGAATATCTGATCCATTAAAATTTAAATGTAGTTGCAAGAATTGAAGCAGCGTGCATCAGGGGACATTGATGAGTCCTTTTTAAACCCTGGAATTTCTGAGAAGCAGCCGTTGCATGTGGTGATGGTAAGGCTTTATATTTAATTTTTCTGTATGGGGGACAATGTGGTTTATACATAGTACATTCTTTTTCTGTCTGTATTTGTATTATGATACATGGACTATCGTAATCCATACACAACTTGATTGTTACTCTCTCCCCATTAGGTTGATCCCAAAGTTTCAAACAAATCACGATTTGCACAAGAGCTTATTTCAACTATCTTGTTCACCATCGCCATTGGATTGTTTTGGTATGTATTCCCCAATTTGTAATTATACTCTCTCTCATACCCACACAGATATACACCTTTTCATTGTTGAATATATATATATATATATGTTATATTATTAAACGTGAAAGCCATGTTTAGGTTTATGGGTGCTGCTGCACTTCAGAAATATGTAGGAAGCTTGGGTGGAATAGGAACTTCAGGTGTTGGATCAAGTTCCTCTTATTCCCCCAAAGACTTGAACAAAGAAGTGATGCCAGAGAAGGCAAGTACTCAATGCCTTTGCTTGCAGTCTAAATGAAGACTATTGCATTTTGTTGCATTTGACAACTGCATTTCTATTTTCAGTATGCATGGATTGAACAGGATAAGTAGATTATATTGGACTGGTTGAGTAAGATGAAAACTTCGGGCAATGACTGAAAATTTTACTTGAAAAGCATTCATAACTAAAGGGAAACTATTACAGTTTGGTAAAACCCCATCCCGCATTAGATAAATGCTGATCAACAGCCTGTTTTGCTGACCATGCAAGTGAAATGCAACTTTAGTTTTGGTATGGATGGGCCAGGGCTAATTATTTGAAATTTAATCGATAGTCCTAGACCTTGCCTTTTTTCCTCATTAATTACTTTCTGTGCAGAATGTTAAAACATTTAAGGATGTCAAAGGCTGTGATGATGCAAAACAAGAGCTTGAAGAAGTAGTGGAGTACCTCAAAAACCCATCAAAGTTCACCCGCCTTGGGGGGAAGTTGCCAAAGGTTTGTGCATGCTGTTTGAAATTGGTCACATTCTGTCTGTTTTACTCCATTTGATGGAATATCTTGTGGATCTCTAAATTTTATATTTTTCAAGGGCATGCTAGAAAATAGAATTAGAATAAAAAGGATATCAATGGTTTCTGTGCCAGGAGAACCAAATATGTCAAGAAAAGGTCTGAAGCCCAGTTATTCTCATTGTTAGCTCTGTGGTAGACTGGGAAGAGTATTGACTAATGATTCTAGATTCTGCTCTTTATACTTTCTTATGTAGGAGCGAGAAAATTTAACGAAAATTTAAGACATTTTTTAATCCATTTTTTAGTCCATAGTGAGTGATTCTGAAATTTTATTTGAAACATGATTGCTGAAATTGTTATGCTATGATTCATTCACTTTTGGAGTAAAAGGGTTTTGTGAAATAATCTTCCAGTTGTATTATCTTATTCACAACTAAATTGCAGGGAATCCTTTTGACTGGAGCACCTGGAACTGGAAAAACTTTGCTGGCCAAGGTAAGATTTTCCTTCTGTATTCTGACTAATGGTCGCTTACATATGTCAGGGAGTTTTTGTACATTACATCTTAACCACCATACAATCTCTCTTTGCTGTAGTTGCTTGGCAATATCCTTTTGAAGCATGTTGCATGTGTATGTCCATACTTAACTTACAATGATAGATTTGATTTGTTGAACTTTGAAGGCCATTGCTGGGGAAGCTGGGGTACCTTTCTTCTATAGAGCCGGCTCTGAATTTGAGGAAATGTAAGCTATCATCTCATTTCATCTTTGCTTGACAACCCGTTCTGTAGATTTCCATGTGCTTTAATGCATACTATATGCTTGTTTTTGGGGATTACATTTCAAGTGTGTCATTCTTGTTCTCTGTGGCAGGTTTGTTGGTGTTGGTGCTCGACGTGTGAGATCCCTTTTCCAAGCAGCTAAGAAAAAGGTTGATATCATAATTACTGAGTTCTGGGGATTACTGTGATTGTTTAATACGATGTCCATCATGCCATCTAACCATGTCATTGACATGTTTCATATTTTATAGGCCCCGTGCATCATTTTTATTGATGAAATAGATGCTGTTGGATCCACACGAAAACAATGGGAAGGCCATACGAAAAAAACGCTACATCAACTGCTTGTTGAAATGGATGGTTTTGAACAGAATGAGGTACTTTTAAAAAAGTTTGCAATATAATAATTGCTTTGCATTTTTTAAATTGTTTAACCTCGGTCTATCTCATAGGGAATAATTCTGATGGCTGCAACAAATCTGCCTGACATTCTTGATCCAGCTCTAACCAGACCTGGCAGATTTGACAGGCATGTAAGTGCTCCAATCATTACAGCTTGTTTGAGTCGGTGTTTGGGACTTTATGTTGCAAGTTATTTTGAAGGAACTGAAGATGACAAAACACAGTTGTTTCCTTAAGCAGATCCACTCTCTCCCCTCCCTCCCCAAGTCCCCTGAAGGTTTTTGCCCCTTATTAGAAACCGTGCTCCAGTGTATGGTTACTTAAGTCATTGAATTGTTGAGAGAACAAATTTTAATTTCTCAAGGACTTGTTGTGTAATTTGACTTAAATAATTGCTTCATATGCTGGTCCTTGTCTGAATCCTTGGCCTTTTTGTTCTGATACCATCGTAGTCTTGTCCGTAGACTATAATAGTTGTTCTTGTAGAATAAGCATTTGCTTTTTTCATCTTCTATTCTCTTTGATACAGAAGACTTATAAATCCCATTTTTAGATTGTTGTCCCTAATCCAGATGTAAGAGGTCGTCAAGAGATTTTGGAACTCTATCTACAAGATAAACCTCTGTCTGATGATATAGATGTTAAAGCAATTGCCCGTGGTACTCCTGGATTCAATGGAGCAGGTAAGTTTTTCTTGATAAAGTGAAACAAGTTTCTACTGCCTGCCAACAAACATTCTTATTTCTTTGAACTTTTTCCTGGTATTCTGTCAATCAGATCTAGCAAACTTGGTGAATATTGCTGCAATTAAAGCTGCAGTTGAAGGTGCAGATAAGTTGACTGCTGCACAGTTGGAATACGCTAAGGACAGGATACTCATGGGTACTGAGCGTAAAACAATGTTTTTATCGGACGAGTCAAAAAAGGTATTTACATTTTTGTTAGTCACTTTAGCGTAGAATTCAAGTTGTGGTTTGCTTGGATGTATTGAATCATTAAATCTGTAATCAGTGCAAACAAGGATATAAATGGGCCAATTATGATGATAACAAAGATTGACAGAAAATTTATGCAATTTAGGTATGATAAACGGCCACAGTTGGATAAGATGTTTCTTTATCCAACTTGAGTGGATAAATGGCTAGTTGGTTACCAATTAGCTGCAACTGGGTAGTATTTTGGTTCTCTATTGGTGCACGGTCAGTGTCCAAATTTGGTCATTAGATTTTCTAGATAAATTTTATCATTATCCAAAATGGATCATCCTTATTTGCTGACATTATCACACGTAACTTTAGCTCACTGCTTATCACGAGAGTGGCCATGCAATTGTTGCTTTCAACACCGAGGGTGCACACCCAATCCACAAGGCAACAATCATGCCCCGTGGATCTGCTTTAGGAATGGTTACCCAGCTGCCTTCAAGTGATGAGACTTCAACTAGTAAGAAGCAATTATTAGCTCGTCTCGATGTTTGTATGGGAGGAAGAGTTGCGGAAGAGCTCATCTTTGGCCAGGACCATATCACAACAGGGGCAAGTAGTGATTTGCACACAGCTACAGAGCTTGCTCAATATATGGTAAATTGCAAAGTATTCTTGTTATTTTGAATCTGAAATTCTCCTTTATCATATTTGTCTTACGAGTTCGTAGTTATTTATTATGGGGTATTAGGAAAGAATTAACCAAAATTTTTGAGTAATATTGCACCTACGGGGCCTGATGTGCTGCTCTTCTTCATTCGATCTGAAAAATGTTGTCCCTTTTATTTAATTTTGCATTTGTTATGGCTTTCGCATCTATTCTAGGTATCAAGTTGTGGGATGAGTGATGCAATTGGACCAGTTCATATTAAAGAGCGACCAAGTTCGGAAATGCAGTCTCGCATTGATGCGGAAGTATGTTTCTGAAAGCTTGAGTTTTGTTAGCACAATTTTCTTTTCAATTTTAATTTGTTTTATATTTTGTTATGCAGGTGGTGAAGCTTCTAAGAGAAGCATATGATCGTGTGAAAGCCCTGTTAAAGAAGGTATGTCAATGAAACCCCTTTGTTTTGTAATTTTCTTATTGATAAGGAGTAAGAAATCATCCTATATGACAAGGAATTAAAATAAAATCTGAATGTTAGGATCCTAGCTTCTAAGGTTCATGCATTGAATAATTTTCAGATCAGTCATAGCTTAGGTATTAGTTTCAACTACCAGTGGAAAAGTGAAATAATTTTGGAGTTATCGAATTCATAGTGCAAATTTGTGTAGTTCAACACTTTGTTTGACATTTTTTGCAGCATGAGAAGGCATTGCATGCATTAGCAAATGCACTTTTGGAGTATGAAACACTTAGCGCGGAAGAAATAAAGCGCATTCTTCTCCCGTATCGGGAGGGAAGGTTGCCTGAGCAACAAGAACAGGAACAGGGGGAGCTAGTTTTGGCTTAAACTATAACTCACATCTGTAATCTACTTGACTGTAGAGGAAGCGCTGTACAGTGTATTTTAACCACTACAGGCAATTATTTATATAATTTGCTGCAATTTCCCCCGCCCCCACCTTCGTCATAAGACGTGTTATGGGAACTCTGCTTGGACAGCGGGGGACCGGGCTTCCATCGTAGCTAGACCCCAGTCCTATAAGTGCGGTAATTTCAGGGGGAAAAAGAAATGAAAAAACCAGCCCAGACCAACATAGATCGTGTACTATTTGTGAAATCATGTATTATTTGAACTTTTACCCCATTCCGGGTGAAATTTTGAACTATGTAACGTAAAAGGTACATTCATAGAATCATTACCAACTTCTGAGACGGTTCATACTTAGAACTAAGTCTCGTTCTGTCTCATTTTCTGCATTTGTAATCCGTGGACTATTCAAGGTTGCCCTATTGCAGCATTGATTCTTCAACCATCCCTGCAAGTACCACTTTTAGGATTGATTTTGTTTGGCAACCGCTGCAGCACGCTCTTTATCACCAATAGGCCAAAGCTTAACGTCAAGGTACTCGTTCTTGGGGGTGCAAGTGAACTAAGTTGAGCTCGAGTAGTTTAAAGTAGAAGATTAATAAAATTTTATTTTTAAAATTCAATTTCGATTCAAGGTCAAATAAAATTAAGTTCATTTAATTCACTTAATACTAATTAAAAATAATAAAAACATGTTTTTAAAATAAAAACTCGATCAAGTTAATAGGATATTCAAGTTTGACATTGAAATACTAGAACTTGATTGTTAGCTCAAAATTGTTCACGCTCAAGCTTGATTGGACAGTGATTAATCCGAGTTTGGGTTTTTTCATATCAAATCTACGTCTCTCATTTACAGCCCTCCTTGCAGCTTAGGCCGAGATCTAGCGACAGCTTCAAAAGGATTGATTTTACAGCATTTCATGACTAAAACCTTTCTATGCATCCAATGGGATCGTCAGCACTTGGCAGCATCAAGGAAATGATGGTTCTACTGTCACTATAGATAGTATTTTCCACCAAGCCTAGCTTTTTTTAACCAAACCATCAACTAAAAACTATCACTATCACGACACACTCTCAGAATCCAAAAGCCAACTCTTTCGAGCTCCGTCATGTACAAACCATTAAATACCACAATAACAAAACTTAGGTTCAGCTGAACAAAGGCTAGTCCCCCTTTTTTTCCTTCAACTGAAGCAGCTTCATAACATTTGTGGTTTTTGATCGACTAAAGAAGGGAAATCCAGCACATAAAGTTAAAATTAAAGGAGAGAGAAACTGCATATAGAAGGAATGCAGTGTGAATTCGCATCTAGAAGGTGGAAGACCAACAATTGCCAGTCCATCTATCAAGCCTCCAAAGATACGAAAGCCTACAGAGCTTCATCCATGGCAACTATAACCACCACCTTACATATATCTCCTCGGCCTCAAACTTTCAAAGATCAATGGGTTCGGTCCGGTCCTGCACTGCTAGCCTCTCTGAGACATCTGCAAGAGATTTGAGATTGCACTTGATCAAAGCTTCAACAAAGTAGCATGTCTCATCCTTTGTGTTTCCCTCAGGTACATCCACCACAAATGATTCAATGACTAGAGTCCCAGGTCTTCCATCAATGATCTCCGGATGGAGGGAAATGATTGAAGAGTAGTTCTGGTTTTAAAAAAATTAAGGAAAAAAAAGGGTCAAAAAAATAAGACATGACCCAAATCTTCGTTTTACCACTGGTAAAATTAAAATTGAAACTTCATGACCTTGACTAGCCACTAATGAACTAAAGCTTGTGAAAAGATAATTCACTGGTTTTTGTTGCAGCAACTAATACGTCAACCAGACATTCACATAATCTTTTGTGCTGAAGCATTCAGAAAACCAAACATAGCAGCAGACTAACTACCTGGATTTTCAAGATAAAAAAAACGTCCTTGTTGAAAATTTAGATGACATTAACATGCATACTTCCATGAACCTTGACAAATATTATAATGCTCATGGAGGTCAAATCATAAGAAATAGAGAAAATAAAAATGTTAAATCGGGCGGGGGGTGCGGGGAAGCAAAGAAATTCCTACCTTAAGTCTGTGATCCCCACCAATAATCCTGAATCTGAGGATATGCTCATCGTCGTCAAGGAGTTCGAGTCTTTCGGTGCTTGTAGTGGCCGGTAGCCCCGACCTGACATCAACTTCTCTAAGACTCCCAATCTCAAGGTTCCCCTGCACAACACACCTGCTGACAAAGGGTTTATACTTCTGAGGTTGGTCAAATCGCCTCACCAAAGACCACACCTGTAAAAAGACAAAAGCAATACAAATTTCAGAGAAAATTATGCATCTTTTAAGAATAAAAAATTCAACCATGGTAATAGATAACAAATTCGCAAAAAATACAAGAATCAAGCTCTACAAATGGGGAGCAATTCATGGTTTCTACATGATCTTAATATCTACTACTCGCTAACCATATATCCCCATTCTTCGTCCTACTCTTCCTCCATTGAACACCTCTTAATTACAGACCATTCGTTTGATCAGTGCAAATCGGACAAAGAAAGGGAAAAAAAATGTTCAGAACATATGCTTCGAGTCATTCCTGTTTCTAGGAAATGCATCAATCAAGAAGACAAAATGAGTTAATTCAACTAAATCTTAACCCCATTGTTCCTAAACAAAGCAACTATACCGTGGACATGAATTCATCCCGGAACAACCACTGGACAACCCAATCAAAGAAACACAACAAATTTGTTCAAATGGTTGCGAGAGATAGTAAAGAGATTGAAAAAAACATTCACACAAAAAGGAATTGATAATAATATGGATCTCAAATTTATGATTTAGTAATACTCAAAACGAAAAGAAAAAAAAAATCAAAGAAACAAACAACTTCATCTAAGTTTTGAGTTGCTCCTTCGAACTTAAACAACATGGTATCTGTTTCGACCGCAACAGATTAAATTTTGAATGTCAAATATCAAAGTAATCTTATTTTTTCAATCATTCTTGTAGTTTAAACAATTTTCAATCATTCTTTTATCCCAATAACAAAACAATGAGTAAGACTTAAAGGAAGGTTATCTATACCAGTAGAGCAAATGTGGGAAGTTATATTCAATCTTCTTTCTTTTGTTTTCGTCAAAAACAAAACACCAATAAATTTAATCAACACAATCAAGATGTGCTGAACTATAAAGAAGAATCACCAGAATTCAAGATTAAAGCGTCTCGAGAACAAAAATCAAACATTGAAATATATATATATATATATCACACAACAAAGATGGTAAAATAATCACAAAAGATTAAAAAAAATCATTGGTCTATAAAGCTGTAAAAAAGAGCATAAAAGAACATTCGAAATAAATCAAAAACACAAAAAGAAAAAGAAAGAAAAGGAAACGAAATAGCGATCAATTAGGTGAGAGGAAGAAAGATGAGTTGAAAATCAAATCCATATAAAACGTAATCAAATAGAAAGAAAAGGAGAGAGTTACGAGAGGAACGGGGGCTTTGATGTGCTTGACGAGAGCCGAACTACATTGATTCTCTCCAATCTCATGTCGGTGATGTCTCCTTATATACTCAGCCGGAGCCACCGCCGCCGCACTCCCAAATCCACTATTCCCATTCATTTTTTTTTTCTCTTTTCTTCTTACCAATCCAAACACGGTTGCTTTTCTCTTACGCAACAACAACAACAACAACAAAGAGACAAAAACAAAGAAACACTCTACCTCGTTTCGTCTCCGGCGATCTCAGCTCCGATCACCAAACCGAACTGCTTCTCCGACGAATCTTCTTTATACTGTTTAATATGGTTTATCTCAAGAGAAAGAAAAAGAAGAACCCGTGAATCACCGCCACAAAAAGGGAAAGAGAAGCTAAGCAACCTGACTTCTTTTACCTCCAAGCCTCCACCGTACTCCCTATCGTCTGTCTCATCACCTGATTTAAACGGTTGAAATATAGGAAAATTTCCACAAAAGCAAAATTTACTTTAAATTATTAAGAAATAAAATAAAAAATAATAATTTCAAAAAGAAATAATATTTGTTACTATTGTTAATAAAAATTACAATTATTTTTTCCCCCTTCTTTTACACAACTTTCAGCCGCTGTTTTTTTCTCCACTACAAATGCCAACAGTGGAGAGTAGAGGGTCCATTTTATTTATATATAATGTGTATTATATATATTTATATATATTAAAATATTGATAAAAAATAAAAAATATTTGATATTAAATTTTAAATTTTAAATGTTAAATTTATAAATCAAAATATTATATTAAATTTTAAATAATAAAATAATCTCGAATTCTATTAAATTCTGAATGATTATATAAAAATAATAAAAAATATTTTATATCAAAATTTGAAAAAACTAGTTAAAATACTAAAATTAGAAATTATTTTATATTAAATTTTAAATTATTTTTTTAAAAAATTAAAGATAATATGTTGTATATTATTTTTAATTTTTTTAAAAATAATTTGAGATTTAATATTAAATATTTTTTAATTTTTATTATTTTTGAAATAATATTTTAATATGTAATATATATTAAAAATACTATTAATAATAATAAAATATTAAAATATTATACATTAAATCTTAAATTTATAAAATAAAAAATATTATATTAAATTTAGAACTA
>JAQSVH010006666.1:0-12225 GCA_029448705.1 Adansonia digitata | reverse complement strand
TGATTGAATATTAATTATAAGGAAAATGGTAGAAAGAAAAGCTTTTCTTGAAAATCCAAAGCATCAATATCGTGTATTCTAATCAGAAGAACATGATTGTAGTGCCAATAATAAAGGGAATGGAGATTATTACGAGTATACAAGTTTGCCTCATCTCACGGATGAACATTAATTATAAGGAAAATGGTGGAAAGAAATGCTTTTCTTGCTTACCCAAATCCTTAATATTATGTATCCCAATATGGACAACATGATTGTAGTGCCCATAACAAAAGGAATGGAGATTTTTACGAGTATCTAGGTTTGTCCCATTGCGCAGATGAACATTAATTATAAGGAAAATGGTGGAAAGAAAAGCTTTTCTTGCAAATCCAAGGAATCAATATCGTGTATCCTAATGAGAAGATCATGATTGTAGTACCCATAACAAAAAAAATGGAGATTATTACGAGTATCCATGTTTATCTCATTTCACGGATGAACAACAATTATAAGGAAAATGGTGGAAAGAAAAGCTTTTCTTGCAAATCCAAAACATCAATATCGTGTATCCCAATGTGGAGAACATGGTTGCAGTGGCCATAACAAAAAGAATGGAGAATATTACGAGTGTCCAAGTTTGTCTTATTTCACGGATTAACATTAATTATAAGGAATGGTGGAAAGAAAAGCTTTTCTTGCTAGTCCAAGCCATTAATATCGTGTATCCCAATATGGAGAACATGATTGTAGTTACCATAACAAAAAGGAAGAGGATTATTACGAGTTTCCAAATTTATCTCATTTCACAAATAAACATTAATTATAAGGAAAATGGTAGAGGGAAAAGCTTTCCTGGCAAATCCAAACCATCAATATCATGTACCCTGTTAAGAAGGACATGATTGTAGTGTCCATAACAAAAAGAATGGAGAATATTGCGAGTATCCAAGTTTGTCTCATTTCACTGATGAACATTAATTATAAGGAAAATAGCAGAAAGATAAGCTTTTCTTGCAAATAGAAAGCATCAATATCGTATATCCTGATGAGAAGAACATGATTGTAGTGCCTATAACAAAAAGAATAGAGATTATTATGAGAATAGAAGTTTCTCTTAATTCATAGATGGACGTTAATTATAAGTGAAATAGTGGAAAGAAAAGTTTTTCTTGCAAACCTAAAGCATTAATATCGTGTATCTTAATATGGAGAACATGATTGTAGTGCCCGTAACAAAATGAATGGAGATTATTATTAGAATCCATGTTTGTCTCATTTCAGGGATGAACATCAATTGTAAGAAAAATGGTGGAAAGAAAAGCTTTTCTTGCAAATCCAAAGCATCAATATCCTGCATCCTGATGTGGAAAGCATGATTGTAGTGCCCACAACAAAAGAAATGTAGATTATTATGAGTATCCAAGTTTATCTTATTGCACGGATAAACATTAATTATAAGGAAAATGGTGGGAAGAAAAGCTTTTCTTGTGAATCCAAAGCATTAATATCGTGTATCCCTATGAGGAGAACATGATTGTAGTGCCCATAATAAAAAGAATAAAGATTATTACGAGTGTCCAACTTTGTCTCATTTCACGGATTAACATTAATTATATGGAAAATGGTGGAAAGAAAAGCTTTTCTTGCTAATCCAAGCCATTAATATCATGTATCCCTATTTAGAGAACATGATTGTAGTGCCAATAACCAAACGAATGGAGATTATTACGAGTATCCAAGTTTGTCCCATTTCATGGATGAACATAAATTATAAGGAAAATGGTGGAAAGAAAAGCTTTTCTTGCAAATCCAGGGCATCAATATCGTGTATCCTGATGAGAAGAACATGATTGCAGTGTCCATAACAAAAGGAATAAAGAATATTACGAGTATCCAAGTTTGTCTCATTTCACTAATTAAGGAAAATGATTGAAAGAAATGTTTTTCTTGCTAATCCAAACCATCAATATCATGTATCCCAATGTAAAGAACATGACTGTAGTGCCAACAACAAAAATAATAGAGATTATTACTAGCATCCAATTTTGCCGCATTTCATGGATGAACATTAATTATAAGCAAAATGGTGAAAAAAAGCTTTTCTTGCTAACCTAAAGCATCAATATTGTGTATCCCAATGTGGATAACATGATTGTAGTGTCGATAACAAAAGGAATGGAGATTATTACGAGTATTCAAGTCTACCTCATTTCGCAGATAAACATTACTTATAAGGAAAATGGTGGAAAGAAAAGCTTTTTTTGCAAATCTAAAGCATCAATATTGTGTATCCTAGTGAGAAAAGCATGATTGTAGTGCCCATCACAAAAAGAATGAAGATTATTACGAGTATCCAAGTTTGTCTCATTTTTCAGATTAACATTAATTATAAGGAAAATGGTGGAAAGAAACACTTTTCTTGCTAATCTAAACCATCGATATCGTGCATCGTAATGTAGAGAAAATGGTTGCAGTGCCAACAACAAAAATGATGGAGATTATTATGAGCATCCAAGTTTGTCTCATTTCATGGATGAACATTAATTATAAGGAAAATGATGGAAAGAAAAGCTCTCCTTACTAATCCAAAGCATCAATATCGCCTATCCCAATGTGGAGAACATGATTGCAGTAACCATAACAAAAAGAATGGAGATTATTATGAGTTTCCAAATTTATCTCATTTCACAGGTGAACATTAATTATAAGAAAAACGGCGGAAAAAAAACTTTTCTTGCAAATAGAAAGCGTCAATATCATATATCTTGATGAGAAGAGCATGATTGTAGTGCCTATAACAAAAAGAATGGAGATTATTATGAGTATCGAAGTTTGTCTTAATTCACGAATGGATGTTAATTATAAGTGAAATGGTGGAAAGAAAAGTTTTCCTTGCAAACCCAAAGCATTAATATCGTGTATCCTAATGTGGAGAACATGATTGTAGTGCCCATAACAAAAAGAAATAGATTATTATTAGTGTCCATGTTTGCCTCATTTCACGTATGAACATCAATTATAGGAAAAATAGTAGAAAGAAAAGCTTTTCTTGCAAATCCAAGCCATCAATATCCTGGATCCTGAAGTGGAAAGCATGATTGTAGTGCCCATAATAGAGATTATTACGAGTGTCCAAGTTTATCTCGTTACACAGATGAACATTAATTACAAGGAAAATGGTGGGAAGAAAAGCTTTTCTTGTGAATCCAAAGCATCAATATCGTGTATCCCTATAAGGAGAACATGATTGTAGTGCCCGTAACAAAAAGAATGGAGATTATTATGAGTGTCCAAGTTTGTCTCATTTCACGGATTAACATTAATTATAAGGAAAATGGTGGAAAGAAAAGCTTTTATTGCTAATCCAAGCCATTAATATGTGTATCCTTATTTGGAGAACATGGCTGTAGTGCCAATAACAAAACGAATGGAGATTATTACGAGTATCCAAGTTTGTCCCATTTCATGGATGAACATTAATTATAAGGAAAATGGTGAAAAGAAAAGCTTTTCTTGCAAATCCAGGGCATCAATATCGTGTATCCTGATGAGAAGAACATGATTGTAGTGTATATAACAAAAAGAATGGAGAATATTACAAGTATCCAAGTTTGTCTCATTTCACAGATTAAGGAAAATGATTGAAAGAAATGTTTTTCTTGCTAATCCAAACGATCAATATCATGTATCCCAATGTAGAGAACATGATTATAGTGCCAACAACAAAAATAATGGAGATTATTATATCCAATTTTGTCGCATTTCATGGATGAACATTAATTATAAGGAAAATGGTGGAAAAAAAGCTTTTCTTGCTAACCCAAAGCATCAATATTGTGTATCCCAATATGGACAACATGATTGTAGTGCCCATAACAAAAGGAATGGAGATTATTATGAGTATCCAAGTTTGCCTCATTTCACTGATAAACATTATTTATAAGGAAAATGGTGAAAAGAAAAGCTTTTTTTGCAAATCCAAAGCATCAATATTGTGTGTCCTAATGAGAAAAGCATGATTGTAGTGCCCATAACAAAAAGAATAGAGAATATTACGAGTATCTAAGTTTGTCTTATTTCATAGATTAACATTAATTATAAGGAAAATGGTGCAAAGAAACGCTTTTCTTGCTAATCTAAACCATCGATATCGTACATCCCAACATGACTGCAGTGCCAACAACAAAAATGATGGAGATTATTATGAGCATCCAAGTTTGTCTGATTTCATGAATGAACATTAATTATAAGGAAAATGGTGGAAAGAAAAGCTTTTCTTGCTAATCCAAAGCATCAATATCGCCTATCCCAATATGGAGAACATGATTGTCATAACCATAACAAAAAGAATGGAGATTATTACGAGTTTCCAAATTTGTCTCATTTCACAGGTGAACATTAATTATAAGGAAAATGGTGGAAAGAAAAGATTACCTGGCAAATCCAAACCATCAATATCGTGTATCCTGATGAGAAGGACATGATTGTAGTGTTCATAACAAAAAGAATGGAGAATATTACGAGTATCCAAGTTTGTCTCATTTCACAGATGAACATTAATTATAAGAAAAACAGTAGAAAGAAAAGCTTTTCTTGCAAATAGAAAGCATCAATATCATGTATCCTGATGAGAAGAACATGATTGTAGTGTACATAACAAAAAGAATGGAGATTATTACGAGTATCCAAGTTCATCTTTACTCACGGATGAACATTAATTATAAGAAAAATGGTGAAAAGAAAAGCTTTTCTTGCTAATCCAAAGCATCAATATCATGTACCCGAATGTAGGGAAAATGGTTGTAGTGTCAACAACAAAAATAATGGAGATTATTACCAGCATCCACGTTTGTCTAATTTCATGAATGAACAATAATTATAAGGAAAATGGTGGAAAGAAAAGCTTTTCTTGCTAATCCAAAGCTTCAATATCGTGTATCCCAATATAGAGAACATGATTCTAGTAACCATAACAAAAAGAACGAAGATTATTACGAGTATTCAAGTTTGTCTAATTTCACAGATGAACATTAATTATAAAGAAAATGGTGGAAATAAAAGCTTTTCTGGCAAATCCAAACCATCAATCGTGTATCCTGATGAGAAGAACTTGATTGTTGTCCCCATAAAAAAAACAATAGAGTTTATTACGAGTATCCAAGTTTATCTCTTTTCATAGATGAACATTAATTATAAGGAAAATGGTGGAAAGAAAAGCTTTTCTTGCTAATCCAAAGCATTAATATCGTGTATCCCAATGTGGAGAACATGATTGTGGTGCCTATAACAAAAGTAATGGAGATTATTACGAGTATCCAAGTTTCTCTCATTTCATTGATGAACATTAATTATAAGGAAAATGGTTGAAAAAAAAGTTATTCTTGTGAATCGAAAGCATCAATATCGTGTATCCCAATGAGAAGAACATGATTGTGGTGCCCATAAGAAAAAAATAGAGATTATTATGAGAATCCAAGTTTGTCTCTTTTCACGGATGAACATTAATTATAATGAAAATGGCGAAAAAAAAAGCTTTTCTTGCAAATCCAAAGCATTATTATCGTGTATCCCAATATGGAGAACACGATTGTAGTGCCCTTAACAAAAAGAATAGAGGTTATTACGAGTGTCCAAGTTTGTGTCATTGGACGAATAAACATTAATTATAAAGAAAATGGTGGAAAGAAAAGGTTTTCCTCCTAATCTAAAGCATCAATATCATGTATCCCAACGTAGAGAGCAAGATTGTAGTGCCCATAACAAAAAGAATAGAGATTATAATGAGTATCCAAATTTTTCTCATTTCACGGATGAACATTAATTGTAAGGAAAATGATGGAAAGCAAAGCTTTTCTTGCTAATCCAAAGCATTAATATTGTGCATCCGAATATGGAGAACATGATTGTAACGTCCATAACAAAAAGAATGGAGAATATTACGAGTATCCAAGTTTGTCTCATTTCACAGATTAACATTAATTATAAGGAAAATGGTGGAAAGAAATGCTTTCCTTGCTAATCCAAACCATCAATATCGTGCATCCCAATGTAGAGAACATGATTGTCGTGCCAACAATAAAATGATGGAGATTATTACAAGCATCCAAGTTTGTCTCATTTCACGGATGAACATTAATTATAAGGAAAATGATGGAAAGAAAAGCTTTTCTTGCTAATCCAATATATCAATATCGCCTATCCCAATATGGAGAACATGATTGTAGTAACCATAACAAAAAGAATGGAGATTATTACGAGTTTCCAAATTTGTCTCATTTCACAGATGAAAATTAATTATAAGGAAAATGGTGGAAAGAAAAGCTTTCTTGGCAAATCCAAATCATCAATATCATGTATCTTGATGAGAAGAACATGATTGTAGTGTCCATAACAAAAAGAATGGAGAATATTACGAGTATCCAAGTTTGTCTCATTTCATGGATTAATAATAATTATAAGGAAAATGGTGGAAAGAAAAGCTTTTCCTGCAAATACAAAGCATTAATATCATGTATCCCAATATGGAGAACATGATTGTAGTGCACAACAAAAAGAATGGAGATTATTATAAGTATCCAAGTTTGACTTATTTCACAGATGAACATTAGTTGTATAGAAAATGATGGAAAGCAAAGCTTTTCTTGCTAATCCAAAGCATCAATATCATGTATCCGAATGTGGAGAACATGATTGTAGTGTCCATAACAAAAAGAATGGAGAATATTATGAGTGTCCAAGTTTGTCTTATTTCACGAATTAACATTACTTTTAAGGAAAATGGTGAAAAGAAAAGCTTTTCTTGTTAATCCAAACCATCAATATCGTGTATTAGAGAACATGATTATAGTGCCAACAATAAAAATGACGAAGATTATTTTGAGCATCCAAGTTTGTCTCATTTCATGGAAGAACATTAATAATAAGGAAAATGGTGGAAAGAAAAGCTATTTTGGCAAGTCCAAAACATCAATATCGTGTATCTTGATGAGAAGAACATGATTGTGATGCCCATAACAAAAAGAATGGAGATTATTATGAGTACCCAATTTTGTTTCATTTCACTGATGAACATTAATTACAAGGAAAATGGTGGAAAGAAAAGCTTTTCTTGCGAATCCAAAGCAATATCGTGTATCCTAATATGGAGAACATGATTGCAGTGCCCATAATAAAAGGATTGGAGATTATTATGAGTATCCAAGTTTGTCTTCTTTCAGGGATGAACATTACTTATGAGGAAAATGGTGGAAAGAAAAGCTTTTCTTCCAAATCCAAAGCATCAATTTCATGTATCCTGATCAAAAGAACATGATTGTAGTGCCCATAACAGAAAGAATGGAGATTATTACGAGAATCCAAGTTTGTCCCATTTCAGATGAATATTAATTATAAAGAAAATGGTGTAAAGAAAAGCTTTACTTCCTAATCCAAAGTATCAATATCATGTATGCCAATGTCGAGATCATGATTGCAGTGCCCATAACAAAAATAATAGAGATCATTACGAGTATCCAAGTTTGTCTCTTTTCACGGATAAACATTAGCTGCAAGGAAAATGGTGAAAAGCAAAGCTTTTCTTGCTAATCCAAAGCATCAAATCATGTATCCAAATGTGGAGAACAAGATTGTAATGCCCATAACAAAAAGAATGGAGATTATTACGAGTATCGAAGTTTGTCTCATTTCACGGATAAACATTAATTATAAGGAAAATGGTGGAAAGAAAAGCTTTTCTTATGAGAAGAACATGATTGTAGTTCCCATAAGATAAAGAATGGAGAATATTACAAGTATCCAAGTTTGTCTTATTTCATGGATTAACATTAATTATAAGAAAAATGGCAAGAAGAAAAGCTTTTCTTGCTAATCTAAACCATCAATATCGTGTATCACAATGTGGAGAACATGATTATCTTAACCATAACAAAAAGAATAGAGATTATTACGGGAATCCAAGTTTGTCTTATTTCATGGATGAACATTAATTATAACAAAAATGGTGGAAAGAAAAGCTTTTCTTGCAAATCCAAAGCATCAATATCATGTATCCTGATTAGAAGAACATGATAACAAAAAGAATGGAGATTATTTTGAGTATCGAAGTTTGTTTCATTTCACGGATGAACATTAATTATGTGAAAAATGATGGAAAGGAAAGTTTTTCTTGCTAATCCAAAACATCAATATCATGTATCCCAATGTGGAGAACATGATTGTAGTGCCCATAATAAAAAGAATGGAGATTATTATGAGTATCCAAGTTTGCCTCATTGCACAGACGAACATTAATTATAAGGAAAATGGTGGAAAGAAAAGTTTTTCTTGCAAATCCAAAGCATCAATGGCGTGTATCCCAATGTGGAGAACATGAGTGAACATCACGAAAAGAACAGAGATGATTACGAGTATCGAAGTTTGTCTTATTTTACAGATAAACATTAATTATAAGAAAAATGATGGAAAACGAAGCTTTTCTTGCAATCCAAAGCATCAATATCATGTATCTTGATGAGAAGAACATGATTGTAGTGCCTATAACAAAAAAAATAGAGATTATTACGAATATCCAAATTTGTCTCATTACACGAATGAAAATTAATTATAAGGAAAATAGTGAAAACAAAAGCTTTTCTTGCTAATCCAAAAAATCAATATCGTGTATCCCAATGTGGAGAACATGATTGTAGTGCCTGTAACAAAAAAAATGGAGATTATTATGAGCATCCAAGTTTATCTCATTTCACGGATGAACATCAATTATACAAAAAATGGTGGAAAGAAAAGCTTTTCTTGTAAATCTAAAACATAAATATCGTGTACCCCAATGAGAAAAAATTGATTGTAGTGCCCATAAATAAAGAATGGAGATTTTAACGAGTATCCAAGTTTGTCTCATTTCACAGATGGACGTTAATTATGAGGGAAATAGCGAAAAGAAAAGCCTGTCTTACAAATCCAAAGCATCAATATCGTGTATCCCAATGTGGAGAACATGACTGTAGTGCCCATAACAAAAAGAATGGAGGCTATTATAAGTATGCAAATTTGTCTCATTACGCAGATGAACATTAATTACAAGGAAAACGGTGGAAGGAAAAGCTTTTCTTGCTAATCCAAAACATCAATATCGTGTATCCCAATATGGAGAACATGATTGTAGTGCCCGCAACAAAAAGAATGGAGATTATTATAAGTATCCACGTTTGTCTCAATTCATGGATGAACATTAATTATAAGGAAAATGGTGGAGACAAAAGCTTTTCTTGCAAATCAAAAGCATTAATATCCTGCATCTTGATGTGCAGAACATGATTGTAGTGCCCATAACAAAAAGAATGGAGATTATTATGAGTATCCAAGTTTGTCTCATTTCACGGATTAGCAATAACTATAATGAAAATGGTGGAATAAAAAGCTTTTCTTACCCAAACCATCAATATCGTGTATCTCAATGTAGAGAACATGATTGTAGTCCCAACAACAAAAATAATGGAGATTATTACGAGCATCCAAGTTTATCTCATTTCACGGATGAACATTAATTATAAAGAAAATGGTGGAAAGAGAAGCTTTTCTTGCTAATCTAAAGCATCAATACCGTGAATCCCAATGTGGAGAACATGATTGTAGTAACCATAACAAAAATAATGTAGATTATTACGAGCATCCAAGTTTGTCTCATTTCACGGGTTAACATTAATTATAAGGAATATGGTGGAGAGAAAAGTTTTTCTGGCAAATCCAAACCATCAATATTGTGTATCATGATAAGAAGAACATGATTGTAGTGCCCATAACAAAAAGAATAGAGATTATTACAAGTACCCAAGTTTGTCTCATTTCATGGATGAACATTAATTCTAAGGAAAATAGTGGAAAGAAAAGCTTTTCTCGCAAATCCAAAGCATCAATATCGTGTATCCTGATAAGAAGAACATGATTGTAGTGTCCATAACAAAAAGAATGAAGGATATTACGAGTATCCAAGTTTGTCTTATTTCATGGATTAACAATAATTATAAGGAAAATGGTGGAAAGAAAAGCTTTTCTTGCTGTCCAAACCATCAATATCATGTATCCCAATGTAAAGAATATGATTGTAGTGCCAACAACAAAAATAATGGCGAGTATTACGAGCATCTAAATTTGTCTCATTTCACGGATGAACATTAATTATAAGGAAAATGGTGGAAAGAAAAGCTTTTCTGGCAAATCAAAAACATCAATATCATGTATCCTGATGATAAGAACATGATTGTGTTGCCCATAAGAAAAAGAATAGAGATTGTTACGAGTATCCAAGTTTGTCTCATTTCGCGGATGAATATTCATTATAAGGAAAATAGTGAAAAGAAAAGCTTTTCTTGCTAATCCAAAGCATCAATATCTTGTATCCCAATGTGGAGAACATGATTGTAGTGGCCATAACAAAAGGGATGGAGATTATTATGAGTATCTAAATTTGTCTCATTTCATGGATGGACATGAATTATAAGGAAAATGGTGGAAAGAAAAGCTTTTCTAGCAAATCCAAAGCACCAATATCATGCATTCTAATGATAAGAACATGACTATAGTGCCCATAACAAAAAGAATGAAGATTATTACAAGAATATAAGTTTGTCTCATTTCATAGATGAACATTAATTATAATGAAAATGGTGGAAAAAAAGCTGGTCTTGCAAATCCAAAGCATCATTATCGTGTATCCCAATGTGGAGAACATGATTGTAGTGCCCATAACAAAAAAAATAGAGGTTATTACGAGTGTCCAAGTTTGCATCATTGGGTGGATGAACATTAATTATAAGGAAAATGGTGGAAAGAAAAGCTTTTCTTACTAATCAAAAGCATCAATATCGTGTATCCCAATGTAGAGAACATGGTTGTAGCATATAACAAAAAGAATGGAGATTATTATGAGTATGCAAGTCTGTCTCATTTCACAGATAAACATTAATTGTAAGGAAAATGATTTCTTGCTAATCCAAAGCATCAATATTGTGTATCCAAATGTGGAGAACATGATTGTAGCATCCATAACAAAAAGAATGAAGAATGTGACGAGTATCCAAGTTTGTCTCATTTCACGGATTAACAATAATTGTAAGGAAAATGATGGAAAGAAAAGCTTTTCTTGCTAATCTGAACCATCAATATCGTGTATCCTAATGTGGAGAACCTGGTTGTAGTAACCATAACAAAAAGAATGGAGGTTATTATGAGTGTCCAAGTTTGCGTCATTGCACAGATGAACATTAATAATAAGGAAAATGGTGGAAAGAAAAGCTTTTCTGGCAAATCCAAAGCTTCAATATCGTGCATCCCTATGTGGAGAACATGATTGTAGTTCCCATAGCAAAAAGATTGGAGACTATTATGAGTATCCAAGTTTGCCTTATTTCATGGACGAACTTTAACTATAAGGAAAATGATGGAAAGAAAAGCTTTCCCTGCAAGTCCAAAACATCAATATCGTGTATCCCACTAAGAAGAAAATGATTGTAGTGCCCATAACAAAAAGAATGGAGAGTATCCAAGTTTGTCTCATTTCATGGATGAATATTAATTATAATGAAAATGGTGGAAAAAAAGCTTTTCTTGCAAATCCAAAGCATCAATATCATGTATCCTGATGAGAAGAACATGATTATAGTGCCCACAACAAAAACAATGGAGATTATTACGAGTATCAAAGTTTCTCACAATTCACGAATGGACATTAATTATAAGGGAAATGGTGGAAAGAAAAGCTTTTCTTACAAATCCAAAGCATCAATATCATGTATCCTAATGTGGAGAACATGATCATAGTGCCCATAACAAAAAGAATAAAGATTATTACGAGTATCCAAATTTATCTCATTGTACGGATGAGCTTTAATTATAAGAAAAATGGTGGAAAGAAAAGCTTTTCTTGCTAATCCAAAATATCAATATCATGTATCCCAATGTGGAGAACATGGTTGTAGTGCCCATAACAAAATGAATAAAGATTATTATAAGTATCCAAGTTTGTCTCATTTCACGAATGAACATCAAATATGAGGAAAATAGTGGGACGAAAAGCTTTTCTTCCTAATCCAAAGCATCAATATCATGCATCCCAATGTGGAGAACTTGATTGTAGTGCCCAGAAGAAAAAGAATGGAGATTATTATGCGTATCCAAGTTTGTCTTATTTCATGGATGAACATTAACTATGAAGGAAAATGGTGGAAAGTATTGGCTCCTTTTTTTGTC
>JAQSVH010006643.1:16638-39432 GCA_029448705.1 Adansonia digitata | reverse complement strand
AGGACATCTTGATCTACTTATTCCTAACTAAGTGAAGCTGACCAACTTAAATCCTTTTTACCTATCTTTCATAAGATAAAATGCAAAGGACATCTTGCTCTACCAGTTTCTAACCAAGTGAAGCTAACATACTTAAATACTTTTCACTTTTCTTTCATAAGATTAAATGAAGAGGAAATCTAAATTTGAAAATCATGAAGGTTATTCTTCTTATATTGGCAAGGCCTCATCAATCTAAGCCTCACGGTTGCCAATTTATTTTTTTCTAATGGCTTATTAAAGGTTTAAATCATTGAAGGGCAATTTCATGTTTGCCTTATGAAATTATTCTTTTAATTTTGACTTTAGAAAGCATTATTTGATTTTTCTTAAAAAGTCACCAGATATCAAATTAGTGTTTATCAATTTAAAGATACAATTTACGCAATTGAATAAAGTTCATGTTTTATTGCTTGAAACACATTTACGTATTTTCATTAAAATCATAAGAAACATCAAAATTCATCTAAATTTTAGGATTTATGAAATGTGAATCCTTTCTTATTCCAACTTAGAAAGGATCTACTTAATCAAAAGTTATGAAAATTTCAAAATGATTTCAACTATGAATTTTCCAATATTAAAGATAATGGACACGTTATCTTTACACTTTTGTTTTTAAGGCTTCTTTGTATTTAATGATCATCATTTGGGCCATCTTTTAAAGGAATGAGAAAATGAATTTAGAGGGACAAATGGGGTGGCATTTTTCAAATTTGTCTTGAAGAAATTGATATAACAAGTTCGACGTTTATTAAAACCAAGTTCATGTGAATGTTTTTGTGATAAGAATTCCTTGAAAGGTAAACAATCAAGTTATAATATCCTTTTAATCTTCAAAGATAATAGCTCGATAGTTGCTAACCTACTGCTAGTAAACACCCAGTCTCGAGAGGTTAATTCCAAAGGCTTTTGGTAAACACTAATATGAAGGTTAGACATTAAAGTTGTAAAATGTTATCTTAAAAAAAAATGTTTGGGCATTCGACTCAACCTTTTATTGATATCATGAAATTTCCAAAGGTTTGTGATCATTCTAAATTAACATGGAAGAGTTCTTTTGCTTTGGTAGCTATTTTTATTGGTTTTAGAGCAAATTTACAGACTTAAAGTTTGCTCTAGACTGTCTATTTTGAATTTTTACCTCAATACTTTATTTTTTTTCATTTTTTCTTTTTCTTTCAATTAATTGCCCCATATATTCTCAAAGACTTAAAATTCATCAAAAAATGAATTTGAAAAGAACTTCCTAGGAATGGCTTGATAACTCAAATGGATATGTTTGATCGAAATGGGCTTTTATAGGTTTGTAATATAGGCCATGGTTCATGGTTTAGAAAAAGAAGGACAAATAGGTCCAAATCAAATGTTTAAGGGTAATGGAATCAATGATCATTTCTCTTAAAAAAATTCAATTCGACATATCTTTAAAGGCGAACATAAATTTTTTTCTTTTTTATTTTTTTTACTTCTCTTTATTTCTTTCTTTATCATGTTTTTTTTTTATTCTTCACTTTGAAAGAACTTAAAATTTGAACTTTCTTCATTCTTTACTTTGAAGGAACTAGAAATTTGAACTTTGATTGGTCTTCAATTTTGTTTTATGGCAACTAGCTTATTCTTCTTATAACTTTATAATAGAGTTTGCTTTTTCTAATCTTCACTTGCCCCCAATGTAAAGGGTAATCTTTGATTGCGGTTTAAAGAAAAGATAAATTATCAAGCTCAAAGAGGACTATAAAAGGAATAATTTATTTAAATTGGCAAACATTTTGCTAGAAAAATGAATGGTTTTCTTTTTGGAGTCATCTTGAGTACTTTAACAGCATGATGTTACACTTATTTTTTTTTTTTTACATTTTAGCTTAATGAATACCCCTTAAAAGTTATCAATGTCATTGCCACTAAGGAATCTTGGTTCTAGTTAAGCCTTTAAGAAATGAATGAAACAAGCAAAGGAAAATTTTGAATCACACATCTTATTTATCAAACATTGGATTGAAAAGGTTTTATCCCCAAGAAAAAGTTGTTTTTGGCTCATGTTTACTTTTATTCCTTCAGAATTAAGGATTTGAAGGAGTTCAAGGAAATTGTAGTGAAAGGTTACCTAAAGGTCGGAGATTTTAAAATTACTATTATTATTTTAACTTATATCGAACTATCAATATTTGAATCTTTTAAGAGCATAACATATTTGTTTGGCCTTCAAGAAATCCTAAAAAGAGAGAAAATTTTGGTGCGAAAGGTCTATGGTTGAATGTTTAGGACAATCATATAAATCAAAGTGAACGATTTTTCTGAAAGAGTTTAAACTAATAGTGATCATTTACTAAAGAAAAATTTTCAAAATGTTCTCATATCCTAGATACTGGAAATCACTATTAACAAAATTCAATAACATAATAGAATGCACACTATTTATAAACCAAAATTTATTTCAAAATTTATGGATTCTAAAAGGAAAAGGTATAGAGTTTTAAAGTCAAGATAGAAACTCTTCTTGTTTAGCATAGTACCATAAGGTTAATGACTCTTAGGCCAATTGTCCTTGATAAGCATCTACTAGCTCAGCAAAATTTATTGGATTAGTGTCTTTAAGGGGGCCTATACTTTACTCTTAAATGTGTTACGGTTTTTTATGGAATAGCCCTAATTATACTCGCATCTGATATCAAATTGTATCACTCTGGGTAAAAAGGTTTCCTAGGTTTTTCTAGGATAGAGATCCTTTAATGCTGAATAAATAAAGAAAAGTGCTTGGTGTAGGAAATCAATAAGGTATGATAACCTTCATCCTCTTTTTTTCTAGTTTTTGAGAATCGCCCCAACTGTTTCTTGAGTCCCTTTGCCTGTTAGATCTCTGGGTCGAAAAGATTTGTTTAAAGGGTTGTGGGATATTAGGATGAACTTGATAAGGCCCTTGAGTGATAGAAAGTTAGGGTAAGGATGCAATTCAAATGGATTTTACCTTTTCTCAATTTTTCATGGTCCTGGCTCCCATTAGCTGCAACTTTTTGGCATTTATTGATAGGATCACTTTCTAATACCATGTATGCCACCAAATTGGTATCCATGATCCTTCAGTTTTCATGTCGTGTTTAATTATCTTTAAAGCAAAAAATGTGTACAAACTCAATGAAAGCATTCCCGACCAATTTATCATAGTATAAAGGTAGAGTGTCCCCTTAAAAATAGGTGTTCATTTACTTATTAGTAAAAGGTGGTCGGACGTGTAAGGCTATATCTTTCCATCTACAGACATATCCTCTACAACTTTCATTAAGAGTCTTCCTCATGTTTTGAAAGGTTTTTTGATCCGGAGCAATTTCCAACCGATGCTAATATTGTTGTAAAAATGTTCGAGCCAAATCCTTTCACGTGCTCACTTGGCCTTTTTCTAATTAGAAGTACCATTCTAAAGCTGTCCTAGTTAGGCTTTTGAGAAAAATATGGACAAGTAATTTTTCATCTCTAGTATGTTTAGCTATTTTGTTTCAATACATTGTTAAATGTGCCTTCAGGATTATTAGCTCACCATACTTTTCAAACTTTAGAATTTTAAACTTTGGTGGGATAATGAAATCTAGCAATGGATTGAGATCATCAACATTAACATTGCTATAGAGCTTGGCCCTTTTTATGGTCTTAAGCATTTTTTTTTTCAAGAAGCTGTAATCTCTCATTTTTAGCTTATGATTCGACTTGCTTCTTGGCCTTCTGTTTACACATTTCTTCTTCATCCAAGTTAGGAACCACTGACTCCTCTTATGTCACAATAGTCTTTGCATTTGCCCCTTGTGGGGGGTGCAAAGTTAATATTAATGGCTAGTGGTAGATTATTTTGCTGATATTTTGGGTATTTACTATCCATGTATTTTGAATATTAGTTAGCGATCCTTCTGCTTGTACTTTCTCAAATCCCTTAGCAAAAGTGTTAATAGTACCTTCTGATTGTTAGCAAACTAGCTCCTTTATCTTAAGTAGTTTCATCAAGCCTGCAATTTATGCTTATATTTCTTCTTGTCGCATGATATCTTTCATTTAGTGATTTGTGATATTCCATCTTAAAAATAAGGAAAAGAATTTAAATTAGTTTGTATGAATATGAATGTGTCTTGTTAACATTAATCTTTATTTTTGATCTTTGTATGGTTGTCGATGATTGAAAAATGGATATATGGATTAATGAATGGATAAATGAATGAGTGAATGAATGAATGAATGAAGGAATAGGGTAGGTTTTAATGAGACAAATTAGATGTTAAGCAGTTGGCTAAGTATCGACATAAAAATTATTATAAGCAAAAAAATCCAAGGAATTTGAGTCATGCTTCAACATCATTGTTTCATCAACCAAACTCTGATTTATTCATTCATTGTTGGCATACAAAACCATATTTACAGGATTTAAAAGTAAAAAGCAACAAAAAGATTGCATTGAAACTTGCAAAGACTTCATTTTTCTAGTTATGTTCATGCTTCTAAAGAATCTTTAAAAACACTGATCATTCTTTTTGAGCCCTCTATTGACAAAGCCTATAAGTAGTCAAAATGTTATCTTCACAATCCTTCATTGCCTGTTAGCACTTTAATTTTTACAAAAAGTTTTCATCTATAATTTTCAAGCTTAGTCATCAGATTCCCATAGGAACTTGGCCTTCTTCCCTTTGAAACTCAAAAATTCCAATTGGATAAAGTACTTAACTTTGTATTTCAGGTAGAGACAGTCTTTTATTGAGTGACCTAAATTGCTAGAGTGCTAGTCACACTGCTTACTAGCATTTTTAATTGCTTAGGTATGCATGTTTTAGCAGTTCTATCTATAAAGGTACTAGAAAACAATTTCGGATAAGTTACAATTGTAGTTCAACATAAGTGATGGGAATTGGATCAAATTGATTCTAGTCTTAATTGTTTTCCTATTCCCTTAGAGTAAGTGGTTTGGAAATAATTTGGCAATGAGTTCCCTCTAATCTAATTCTTATTTCGAACCTTAATGCTTCAGCTTCCATAAGGCTTTTCACTTTAATTTTAAACTAACTACAATCCTCAAAAGAGTGCCCCTAAACTCCAACATAGTACTTACAGTAGGCTTGAGATTATACCCTTTTTTATATGGAATTTTGTGGGATTTAACATGAACAAGTGCAACCAATTGATTTTGGAGCGAATAAGGGTACATGTTTCTATTGGTTACTAGGATTGAATCAAATTAGAATTTTTTAATTTCATTATGATTTTTGGCTCGTACCAAAGCCTAAGGGTGATCGAGGAATGATAAAATGTTGATGAGGATTTGGTTCAATCTGTAATGAAAGGAGGTTACACATATTCTTTCTAGTAATCCGAACAAACCATGGATCAGAATCTTCCCCAGGTAATATACTTGATTCAATTTTCAAGTTATCGAATGCATATAGTAGGATTAAGGGCAATGATGATGGCGACTCCCAAGAGTAATCCATTTGCATTAATTCTAGTCCCTCATCTGTGCTATCAACTCTGAAAGTTGTCTTTTTATTTCATGCACATATCATCTAACATCCTCGATATTTCTTTCTAAAGTGATAACTGATGCATCCAACAGAGTTGTTAAGGTCTTGCTTGATTAATCTAATATAAATGATGGTGTTCTTTCACAAACTCCCTTTTTAGAGTACTATTAGCTATTTCAAATAGTTTTGTAAGTGGTTTTTTCATTCCATGAACCTCGTGTCTAAATTCCTCTTGGATGGACTCTAATGAGCTAATTTTTGCTCTAATATCCATGCTTTGTTCCTTTGAATGTAATAAATGAAATGAATTTAGCACATCATGAAAATTATGAATGCATGATAAATAAGCAAAATAATAAGTGAATTTTATAGATGCAAATGAATTTACAAGTTTTCATGGAATATGGGTGTTATGCAAAAATTAAAAAGAAAATATCCCTATTATTATCTTCTCTTCTTTTTTTAGTAAATCTGGAAGCTTTAAAATTTTAATCAATCTGATTTTGATTTTTTTTCTTTTTTTTTCATTTTTTGCTTTGTCTTTATTTTTTTCGAAAAGAGAGGTTCATTTTTTTGTATGTAAGAAAGAATCCATGAAGTATTTTTTTCCTATCACAAAAATTTTTATTAAACATAATAATAACTACCGAAAATTGCTTTGAGAAAAATAATCACAATATGGCAAATCAAGGCAAGAAATAAATAAAATAAGATTCATCATAGCAGCATAATGTACATTTATTATTATTAAGAAAATCAAATTATAAGAGTAAAAGGTTGAAGCATTCCCTTATATGAACCTAATTTGATAACTTCAAGGCTTGGATATGGCTTTAACTAATTGAGCCCTCTATAGTTAATTACATAAAGTTTGAGTTAGACATCTAAATAGGTTCTTGAGTTGATCCCGAGTTCGGAGAGAAATAACAAGGTACCTTAATCCTTACCCATTGCGGGTTTATGTAGAAAAGGGTTCAATTTAAGTTCCCGTATCTCATATCCCTATAACATGGCTAACACCTTGAGTAGGCATAGGATTTTACACTTGCTTGGTTTTTCACTTGCCCAGACATAGGCTAACATCTCAGAAGGCAGAGCTGCTTCACCTCCTTCTAAAATGGAGGGATAACCTATGCCCCTTCCATATGCTTAGAAGAGAATCTAATGCTATGAATGTGCACAATGTGTATAGGAGAATGAACAAACCTTTTATGACTTAACACTTTCAAAAATAATCAAAACGCTATCCTAAATTCCCTACAAAAATGCTGCAAAGGAAAGAAAAAGGTTATTAAAAATAATAAGAACAACATATATAAATATAATAAAGATATTATTTTGAAAATTTAAGAATTATAGTCAAATATTTGTTGAAACCAAATCAATCTACATTTAATTAATAGGTGATTAATTTGAGGCTTGACTATCTAACTTAGCCCTAGTAGAGCACTAAGCTGTCATAACATGGCTTGGACAAAATCCTGACCAGCTACACTTAAAAGGTGGGCGTACTCCTCGTTCCTATTTATATCTATATATCATTACTTATTTTTATTTTTTTGGGTCATATCCTTATTATCATTTCTTCTTTTTGGCAATTAAGTCATCAAGATAAATTTCTTACTTGACTTAAACCTAAATAGTCATTCAAAACAATTATTTATTTTTCTTAAAGTTGCCACCAATCTATTTTGGCTAGGCGAGATTGGTCAGCTACTGGAGTTTGTATTTCAAGAGTTATAAAACCTTTAAAAACAAACTCTGAGATCTGTGATAATACTAAAGATTGCATGAAAGGTTATAAGAGTTAGTTACAATCATGAGTAAGGATTGACCCTTCTTATGACGCCCGATAACCGGTACCTTGTTAATCATGTGATAACTTAAATTTGATTTTTATTTGATTTTAAAATATGATATTTAATTATTATTTCCCATATATATATATAAATATCTATGAAACAAATTCATTGTTCTATATGAGAAAATTGAGTTTTGAATTTTTTTTAAATTAAAATATCTTTTGTACCCTTCCAGAGGACTAGAAGAACATGAAATGTTTTATTATCATATCTTTCACACCCCATTGAAGAGCCAGAGAAATGTGAAAGGTTTTGAAAATCAAAATGTCTTACGCATCCCATTAAAAAGTTGGAGAGATGAAAAGTTTTATTTTCATGAAATTTGAAAAATCTTGATTTTTATTTTGAAAATGATATTTCGTTATTAAAATAATCCATAGAACCTCCTCTATTATAGACTGGGAGACATTCCACGAATTACTTTAACTCAAGGACATTGCCTTAATTTTCAAAAATCTTGAGTTTATGAAAAAAATAAAACTTATCCTAAGCCTTTTAAAGTACACCTTCAACATAGAAGTATCTCCGTGCTCGAACTCAGTTCTAAAATATATTAGTAAAATATCCTTATAGTATACCTTTAATGTATAAGTATCCTAATAACCTGAAGGACTTAATAATATAATAAACAAAGGAACTTATTCCTACTATGCATCTTCGACATTGAAGCATCCTGGTGCTCACATAGGACTTGCTTCTAATATAATTACTTAAATATCCCTAAGGTCTACCTTTGACATAGAAGTATCCAAGTAATCTTAAAGGACTTAACAAAAGTATCAACTTTTTTAGACATTCAAGTTTTGCATTGAAGGCTTGCCCTTCTACAAACCTATTGTCTAAGTAAATGGTACATTCTTATATGAAAAACACAAAGGAACATTACTATTAGCTATTGCACAAGATGGCAATCGAAACATAGTACCAATTACCTTTGCCTTTGTAGAGGGTGGGATAAAAGAGGCATGGTCATTTTTTCTCGATAACTAACGTAGATATGTTGTTACATAACTTGGGATATGCTTGATTTTTTATTGACACAAATCCATCAAATTTGTGATCAGAGACTCAGGTTGTCCATGGAAATCTCTGCGTGCATATTTTGTGTACTGCATTCAACATGTTGCAGCTAATTTCATGAGAAAGTCTAACAATAATGATTTGCATCGACTAGTTATTAATAGGGTATATAATCATATTTATAGTTATTTACTCTCTTACAATCTTATTAATGTTCATCTTTATCTACAAGTTGTTAAAAAGTCCTTAAATTAATATCTTATTTTTTAGCAAACGAGTTGCGATGACGCCATTTTCAATAACAATATAAAAATCTTCATGTGAAGAATATAGAAGCGATCGATTGGATCAATAGGTTCTTGAAGGAGAAGTAGGCACAATCATATGATGAGCAAAGACACTATGGACATATGATGAGAAACTTGGCCGAATGTATAAAATAGGTGTTAAAGGAGACTCATCATCTTCCCATAACTTCTTTGGTAAAAGCCACATATTTTAGATTGATAGAACTATTTAGTGTGATAGGGAATAAACAGATAGCAATGATGGCAGCCGAGCACAGTCATTATGAAAAAATCATAAATGCTATGCAAGAAAATTGAAGAAAAGCTAACTCTTACCTTGTTCATGGGTTTGTGCGAACACATTAATCTTTCTTTATTGAAGAGTTAAAAAACCCCTAGGAGGGAGTTGTGGCTTTGACATATAAAGTCAATCTTAATGAAAGGTGGTGGGACTAAAAGAAGTTTTAAGCACATAAGTACCCACGTTCACATGTTGTTGCTGCTTGTACTCATGTCCATATGGATTACATGCTATATGTGGACAATGTTTATAGACTAGAGATTATAAACAATGTTTATCGATATGAGTTCCAACCCATCGAGAATGAAGCTTATTGGTTAGAATATAACATTCCATAATTATGCCCTAATCTAAAAATGCAGAAAGATCCCAAATGTTGACCAAAATCAAGCTAAATTCATAATGAAATGGACTTTAGGTAAAGAGGCTAACCAAAACGTTGTGGACTATGCAAGAATGAAGGCTATAGCTATAAAAAATATCCTTATCAGGTTGGCACATTAGGGGAAAGTTTGTATTATTAATTATCAATTTTTGTTTATGATTGTATTAGTAAATGGTGTTTACTTCTGTGAAATTTATTAATTTCATTTTGAGGATGCAAATGTTATTCTTAATGAAAAGCAATATAAGTTATTTTTTTATTTATCTTACAACATAAATAATAGAAACGCATATTATAGAAAATAATATAATTACTATAGAAAACTATTATTAATTATTATAATGTAATAATAACAATATAATTATACTATAACTTGAACATGCCAGTTTTCTAGCTACAGTTGAGAAGTCAGCCAATCATTGGCCGATTTCCAAATTTCTTATCCCAAATATGCAAATTTCTTTCAATTGCTTTGAGAAATCAACATTTTACTCATTGATTTCTTAGGAATTGCTTTGAGAAATCAACATTTCATTGATCGATTTTGTTTTATCATTGAGAAATTGTTTAATTAAATACCAATTTCTCAATAGTTTTAGAAAATTAGCCTATTTCGGCAAATAATTTGAAAATGGTCTAAAACCGTAAATAATAAGATTTTAATGTTTTTTTATATAAAAAAGCCAATAGTATCTACACACTTAAATCATTTAACAAACTAATATATAATTGCATAAATTCAGCATAACTTTAAATCAAACTCAAATTTTAGTAATTAAATTTGAAATAAAACTTAAAATTTTAAAGATTGCCTTATTAACTAAAACGTCTTAATTGAAAATAACTCAATATATTATATAACTTGAACTTAGCAATTCAAACGAGTTGAAATCCAAAATAAATGTTAGGTAACTTTATTTTAGTAAATTAATAGGAAAATCTAAAATTACGATTATAATAAAAAAAGTTATAAATATATTATAGAGTACCTTATCCATTATAACAAATAATTATGCATCCAAGCATTTAACTCGATAATTTATGCATTTCCCTTTTCTTCAAGAGAAGAGTTTGAATCCCCATTCTCCAAATATTAAAGTTAGTTTAAAAGAATCAGCGTAATGAATCCAACATAGAAATGATTCACCTATTCTATAAAATTTTCTAAGATTTGTTCTTTACTATTTAAACAAAACCTTATTAATGAATTTAAATCAATTCAAAATTAAAAAAAGTATATCAAAACAGTTTGAGCATAAGAATTAATTAGACATGTGATTAGATTTGGTAATATTGGACACAAAATGATTATATAAAACGAATACAATATGAAAAATAATTAAAATATGACACAAAACATAATATGACATGGTTGATATAACAATAGAGGTACGACTAAGAAACATGCAAAATAGTAAATATGAGAAAGGCCTGAAGTTAGGCTCTGGGGGACATTTTGTGAATGAAGAACAAAGAGAGAATGAAGGAATTCTAATAGCTTATACCTCATAAGTGTTGATGTTACGTCTTTATATAAGCCTTGATAAAAGCTCTACTTGATCTGGCGCTCTAAGCGGGTATAAGTTACATGACAATCAAACTTTATCTCCCTAATAGGATTGAAGTTATCCAACTATTCTCCAATGCTTATCTCCTCAATGAGATCACATTTAGTGATAGAGTTGGTGAGGGGATATAACAATTGCGCCCTAGGGATGTGGGTGGTTATACAGTAACCGTTCATAGGCCAAAATAATGTGTACCAAAAAATGATATCTGAAAGCTTAAGTTACCTCAAATATGTCAAATAGAAATAAGTTTGACGAGTTAAATAGCTTTTTTTTTTTAATTTTACATTTTTGTTCTTTGAAATTTGAATTCTAGCTCTAACAAGTAAATTGGCGTATCAAATGAGGCCAATGTACGATCCCTATGGAAAATGACATGTGGCTTGACCCTATGAACCATACTCAACGATTCATGGAACGACATAGAATACCATTATAAATGGCTCATGTGTTATTTTGCCCATACACTAGTGAAAATTAGGTTTTCATTTTTTTGATCCGTTCATTCTTCATCGATCTTTGAGGTTTCTACCATAGTTTTCAGTGAAAGCTATATTTCATGTATTGCCTATGCATCCATCACTATTTTGGGTAAGAATTTTTCTGTTCTATTACTTTTTGTAGCTAAGTTTTTAATTTATGTTGGGTTAGACGTATGGTTTTGCGACAAACCTAATTCTTATTGAAATTGATCCAAAAAAAAAGGAATTTAAAGGTAAATAGTAGGGAAGTAATGAGGCAGTTTTTTATGATGGAAAACGTGAATATCGGTGAGAGAAGCAATCTACCATATATTGTGGTTGAAGAAAAAATAGATGCCATGGTAGAATAGGTGAGGTCCAAAGGATAGAACAATCACAAGAGGAAAGTACAAGTGTGGGGCAGGGTTAGGGCTCTGCCAATGGAGGCCAGGGTGGAAAAGAGGAAGAACTGCCAATTGGTATGGCACAAATAGATACCAATAAGCACATGCATTTAAAAGGGCGGTCAATATGATGACTATAAGGGAGATGTTAATAGAACAGGGATTTAACTTCGAGCGATTCAATAGATCGAACCTTATATTTAGGCGACCCATTACTAAGGTTGAAAAAAGCATCATGCCATTTTATTTGCACATTTTCAAAGAGAGGTTCCATCTTTCATTGGAACCATTCTTTTGCGAGGTGCTAAACAGGTACAAAATATCAACGAACTAGCTTAAACTAAATGCATGGGTGATACTGATGACTTATTTCGCTGTTTGTAAGGAAAAAGGCTAGAATCCACCAGTTGAAGTGATGCGGCCCCTCATTTTCATTGAAAAAACAAGCCAAATGCTATTACTATTTACAATCTATCACCAAAATGATTATTATTGATATTTCTTCAAATGCCCACATCACAACAAATAGTTTTTCCTAGTGTAGAAGCAGTCTAATGCAGAGTGGGGCTTCCCAGTAGAGTGGAATTCGTTCTCATCTATGAGTAATTTAAAGGTTGAGCTAAATATAGCTGAGTTAGAATAGAAAGAATATTTTTATAGTCTTCAGCTCAGATGTAGGGAATACTTAACCTCAAGAAAAATCCAAGAGCATTGCTTTGGTGTTAACCCTGCTAATCTGCTAACGAAAAGTGATCGCCTTATCAAATGTAAAAGTCAAAGATGTTTGCCAGCACGTGGTAAGATTTATTATCTCTTATATGTACATATATATATTTTCTTTTAACCTAGTTTCTTTCATAGAACACCTATCTTCATTTGGATCACCTCAACATACAGCTACAACTCCTGGATCTCCCTAACATGTGACTAGTATTGTTGGATCGCCTTTAGGTGGAGAAGAAGTCACAAGTGGGTTAAACATCGAGCAGTGCTTAATCCTTGCAAAGAGGAGTATAGAAACATCATATGGGGCCTCTGTTGCTGTGGCTATAGAGGGTGTATATTGATAATATTTTCTTTTAGAAATTTAGTATTCATTAACTTTAATTGTTTAGTTTCCCTTACAGGTATGGATCCTACCACTCGTGCCACGTTGGTTACCCATTAAGCTAGTCGAGCAATAGCTTCAAAAGCAAAAGGGAAAAGAAAAGTTAGAGACAACTAAAGTAAGTCGCTTATGCTAAAGAGGGTTACTTTTGAGCCTACAGTTATTCAACCAATTGAAGCTGAGGTCATTTCTCTTGGTAGCTTTTCTATCATAGAAGCTACAACTATTACAACGAATTGGGTAGAAGTTTCCACTGTTGAGGTATCTACTGACCTAATGCTTATAGCTACTTTATCCCTTAAGCCTTCGGTGTCTTTAGCTAGAGGGAATAAGTTCACTTCAAGGAGCATCCTTGCAGGAATAATTCTAAATTAAGTGCTAGGGTATTAAGTGATAGTGTGGTCATTTGTAGGTAAAGGAATAGAGATCTCTACCCAATAGACATGAAATTCTTGGTGATAAAGAACCCAGCTGCCAACGTCGAATCCACTTTAGCTTGCATAGTAAAGGTGAGTTTGTTATTCAATTCATGATAACTTTTCTATGTGTGTTTATTTCTAGCTCGTGTACATTACAAGCTTTGCATAGTCAAGTGGCCCTCACCTACCAAATACGGGATATCTCAGCTACGCATAAGAATGTGCAGAAGAAAGTGATGATGAACAAGGTTGACAAGTTAACCTAAAGAAGAATACTTCTGACGAGCTATCAAGAAAGCTAAAGAAGAGACAACAAAGTTGGATTGCCCGCAGGTGGAGAAGAAGTCAGAAGTGGGTTAAACATCGAGCAGCACTCAATCCTTGCAAGGAAGAGACATCAGATGAGACCTCTATTGCTGTGGCTATGGAGGGTACATATTGACAACATTTTCTTTTAGAAATTTAGTATTCTTTACCTTTAATTATTTATTTGCCTTTACAAGTGTAGATCCTACCACTCGTGCCGTGTTGGTCACCTGTAAAGCTAGTTGAGCAGCAGCTTCAAAAGCAAAAGGGAAAAAAAAGTTAGAGACTGCTAAGGTTAGCCACTTATGCCAAAGAGGGTTACTTTTGAGCCTTCAGTTATTTGATTGATTGAAGCTGAGGTCATTTTTCTTGGCAGCTATTTTAACATAAAAGCCACAACTATTATAACTAATTGGGTAGAGGTTTCCACTGTTGAAGTAAATACTGACCTTATGCTTATAGCTACTTTATCCTTCAAGCCTTTGGTGTCTTTAGCTGGAGGGAATGAATTCACTTCAAGGAGAATCCCTGAAGGAATAATTCTTAATTAAGTGTTAGGGTATTAAACAATGGTGTGGCCATTTATAGGTAAGGGAATAGAGTTGTTTGCCTAACGGACATGAAATTCTTGGTGACAAAGAACCTAACTGTGAACATGGAATCCACTCTAGCTTGCATAGTAAAGGTGAGTTTGTTATTCAGTTCATGATAACTTTTTTGTGTGTATTTATTTCTAACTCATGTACTTTACAAGCTTTACATAGTTAAGTGGCCTTTACCAACCAAATACAGGATATCTCCATTGCGCATGAGAATGTATGGAAGAAAGCAATGATGAACAAGGTTTATGAGTTAACCCTACAGAAAAATGCTTCTGAAAAGCATATCAAGAAAGCTAAAAGGAGACAATAAAGCAAAAGGCTGAATCCGAGGAAATGAAGTGAAGCTTAAGTTAGTGAGCGCGAAAATCGATAAGTTATTAAAGGAATTTAGAAAGTCATGAAAGGCCTATACAATGCGTGATTCTGACCTGACATCTGCCATGGCTAAAATTTTTAAGTTGGAAATGCAATTAGCGAGCATAGAATCCCATATTGAAAGTGAACTTACTTTGTAAAAGAATGCACTTCTTGGGTAAATGCTAGCTTATGGTAGTGATTATTGGTAGAATGCCTTTTACGGAGTACAATTTTTTGGGGTCCATTGAATTTAAAAGAAATCAGATTCTTGTAGTTCGTCGCCCCTCTTCTAGATTTTGATATGTTGATGCCATCTTAACAGCAAGTGGAGGAGATGTGTATTAAAGATTTAACATTTATTATTCCTATTCCAAAGAAAAAAATAGAATGCAAAGAGTCAGGTGAGGATAGGGGCGAGGAAGACAAGTAAGTAGATCTGGCTCCTTCTGGTTAGAGCCTTTTTTATGTAAAAATTTGTAATTCATCATTGGAAATAAAAATTTCTTTATAAAATTTGGTTGTTTGGCTTGGTATGTGATATCGATGTTTTAAGTAGACCACACAAGGTCTTGTTGGTGTGTAATAGCTTTGTGTTACCTTTGATAGACCGTAAGAGGCTTTATTGCCTTTAGACCATCTGAGGTCTTTGTTGTTCTTAGACCATGTGAGGTCTTTGTTGTGTTTAGATTGTATAAGGTTTATTTTTCTTACACCGTGTGAAGTCTTATTGCATTTAGACAGTTTAAGGTCTTTGTTATTCTTGGATTGTGTAAGGTTTTTATTGTTCTTGGACCATGTGAGGTCTTTGTTTGGGCTTATGTTAGCCTTTAATGATTCAAAGAGACTGCAGGATAATCGTATGGCGAATAGATACTTGTTTTGAAAAATCCTAAAAATTTTATTGCATAAAGCTTTATACATAATTTTTTTTAAGGTGGATGGCATTCCATTTGTTAGGTAAATGCTTCCTCCTCATATCCATTAATCTGTAGGCTCTGTAACCTATCACTTTTGCAACTTGATAAGGTCTTTCCCAATTTGAAGACAACTTTTTCCTTTCACCTGCTGGTCGATTCGTCTCATAATTCCTTAGATTCATATCACTGACTTTAAATTGTCTGTGCTTTACTCTTTTATTATAATATCTTCACATTTGGTGTGCTCTGATCGCCATATGTGTTGCAGTGTCTTCTCTATTCTCTTTAAGTAGGTCAAGATTTGCCTTCAAATGTAGCTCATTAAGTACTGGATCGATAATAACTGTTCTGTGAACTTTGATTTTCACTGGAATAACTGCCTCAATACCTTAAACTAAGCTGAAAGGTGTGGCCCCAATTGCTTGACATTTAGTGGTTTTGATGCCTACAGTATTTCAGGCGTCTCCTCTGCCCATTCCCCCTTTGCTTTATCTAACTTTCTCTTAAGTGGTTGAAGTATGTTTTTGTTCATAGCTTCCACTTGTTTGTTGGATTTTGGCTATGCAGTAGAATTGTGTGCCAAATTAATGCGAGATTTTTTGCAAAAGTTCTTTACTTTACTAGTGGACAGCTACTTTCCATTATTTGCTATGATAACATCAAGAATCGCAAATCGACAAACGATGAATTTCTAAATAAAATTCTTTATGGTTTGGGCTGTTATTATGGCCACAGGCTCTACTTCTACCTATTTTGTAAAGTAAACGCACCCATTAACTAAAAATTTTCTTTGTGGGATTATTGGTGGGAAGGGGCCTAATATGTCGATGCCCCATGCACTAAAAGGCCAAAGGTTGAAAATTTGTTTGAGTGCCTCTGCAGGCTATTGTGAATTTTAGCAAATCATTGGCACTTATCATATCATCAAACTAAATTGGTGGTGTCTTTCTTCATTGTCGACCAGAAAAACCTTGCCTAAGAACCTTCTGTGCTAGTGCCCTTCCACCCAAATAATTTCCACAAGTACCTTCATGGACTTCTCTTAATACATATTCCTCTTTTTCTGGATCCAGGCACCTAAGTAGAGGGTAAGTGAAAGACTTCTTATATAGAATACCATCAATGATTGCATACCTGGAAGCTTTTTTAGCCATTAATTGGGAGCCATATAAGCTTCCAAATAAGTGGCACCTAGGTTTTTAGCCAGCTTGATCCCTGCTATTAACGCTTCATATTATGTGACATTATCTGAAGTCATAAATTGACAGGATAAGATGTCATGCCATTCCTAACCACTGGGATTGACAAGGAGGATGCTAGCTCCTAACTTTTCTTTTCCCAATGATCCGTCAGCATAAAGCCTTCACACGTTGTTCTTTTGGCTATTAAGTTTTTCACCTTCGCTCGTGTATGGTGATTTCTTCTCAGCGATGTTCGAAGGTTCGACGAGCTATAAGAAAAAGCATTTGTGACAAAGTCTACCTACGTTTGTGCTTTATTTATCATTCTAGGGTTGACTTAACTCAATTCTATACTCTATCGAATTATTCTACTAGCTGAGTTGACTTTCTAAGCATATCTTTTATAGGATGATCTGTAAGTACAGTAATGGGACATGCCTAGAAGTATTGCCATAGTTTTTTAGCTGTTATAACAAGTGCATAAACAAGTTTCTCGATCTTTATATAATTAACTTATGTTGCTTAAAGCGCTTTTCTGACACAGTAGATTAGTCGCTGAACCCCTTTTTCTTCTGTTACCAAGATAACCGCCCAGACATGACAAGTATACAAAGAAGCATTCGCCAAGTTAAGGGCTCGCTAATAATGGTGGTGATAATTGGTAACATTTTAGTTCATTGAATGTCGTTTGGCACTCTTTTGTCCACTTATATCGGGTAGCCGTTCGTAGTAATTTGAGAAAGGGAAGACACTTGTCAGTTAGATTTGAAATGAAATGGTTGAACATCATAACTCTTTCCATCAATCGCTGTACTTCCTTCGTTAACTTGGGAGGTGCCATCTATAATGCAGCTTTTATTTTCTCTGGATTTGTTTTAATTCCTCGAGAAAACACCATAAAGCCTAAACATTTTCCTACTACCACTTTGAATATGCACTTCGTCAGGCTCAACTTTATATTCTACCTTCATAAAATCTCGAAGGCTTCCTCTAGGTCAACAATGTGTTATTCAATCGACACACTTCTTACAAGAGCATCATCGATATAAACTTCTACGGATCATCTAATTTGATCTTTAAGGATTTTATTTACCAAACATTGATAAGTGGCTCCCACATTTTTAAGTCCGAAGAGCATAACTTTATAGCATAAAACCTCTTCTTCTGTAACAAAATAAGTTTTGGCTTCATCTCACTAGTCCATCCTTATTTGATTGTATCCAGAGAAGGCATCCATGAAAGAAATGAGTCGATGCCCTACTAAAAAGTTGATAAGGTAATCTATTATTGTTAGAGGGAAACTGTCTTTAAGGTAGGCCTTATTGAAGTTAGTGAAGTCGACACACATTCTCCACTTTTTGTTTGACTTTTTCACCATTACCATAATAGCCAACCACTTTAGGTATATTACTTCCCTTATATATCCGACAGTCAAAAGTTTAGTGGTTTCTTCCCTCATCGCCTAAATCTTTTTTGGAGCGAATTTTTTTTTTTTTTGCTTAACTGGTTTGGCTCAAGGGTTGACATTCAACATGTGCATGATCACGTTTGTGTCAATGTCGTATATCTACACCTGACCAGGTGAAAATGTCTGCATAGTGTCATAGAATGTTTATCAGCTCGTTCTTGGCCTTTAGTTCTAACGAACCCCCAATTATTGTGAACAAATCGAGGTCTGCAAGTACAGTGATATCATTATCATTTTTTTGGCTGCCTAAGGTTTTGGATGATGGAAATCATTATTAACATTTGAACTTTCAAGAGTTAAGGTGCTCAAATTGTTTGGCATTATTGTATTTACTGACAACCTATTCCTTGCTAGAGCTTCCAGATCTTCATTGATAGCACTTTAAGTTTCTTGGTCATTTCTATGGACATTAAATGGCAGTGCCGAGCGATTGTCTGGTCAACTTTCATGTACCCACTCTTGTCAGGGTGGGGAATTTAACTATCAAGCAGTACACGGCAGTAATTAATTTTGCTTTTTTCATAGTAGGTCGTCCAAGGATAATATTATATGCCGATAGTTGGTCAACCACTAGGAAGTCGACCATTACTATAGTAATATGTTCTCCATCAATGAGGGTGACCGTTAAGGTGATGGAACCTTTCACCAATATAGGTTGATTGGCAAATTCGTATATTGGTAGTGATGGGCATAGATTATCGCTATTGTTTTTTATTTTTTGAAACGCGCTCTATTGAAGGATTTCTACATGCGGCCATTATCAGTCAAGATTTGATCTACATAATAGTTTTCTATAATAGCTGATATGACTATCGGGCTATTTCCATTATCGCTGACCAGTTCATCATCATCACTGAACATTACCTTCCAACTGTCTTGTCTATGCATTTTCGAATATGTATCCATTGCCATAATGGATCGAAAATGTGACCTTTTTTTGGACTTACTGATCACCCAACTTTCATTGCGGCTGATAATTACATTAATTGTGCCCATGACTAGGCACTTCCTTCTTGCTTTATTTTTACGTCAGTTAGGTTACTGAGATAGTTTCTTATTTTCTTTCTTTACAAATTGCTTGATTCTCTTTTCTCTTTCAATGCTTTAATGGCATTTCTCAAGCTGATACATTTTTTAATTTCGTGGCCAATGTCATCGTGGAACTCATAATGCTTTCGTGAGTTCCTATGGCTCTTATTTGCCTTCATAGGCGATGGTCATTCTACCAAGCCATCTCTTATGATATCATGTAGAATTTGCATCCTGCTAGCATTAAGAGGTGTATAAAACTCATATCTGTTGTATGACGACGCCCAATCTCGCTTTTTACTTATTTGTGTTTGTTTCGTCGTAGATCCAAGCTTGCTACCCTGACGTTTGTCTGTCTTACCTCTTCGAGAAAACTATTTTCTTTTTTTCATGTTTTGCCCAAAATGGTCTCCTTGTCATCCCTATAGGGGCATTCAAATTTATGATTTGCGATTTTGATACCTTTAACATCAGTGTACTTTTGTGCTTTCTCATAAGGCTAGTATAATTTTACTATTGAGCGTCTGCTAAAGTATACTTCAGATGTTTATGCCAAACCCCTGAAATGAATGCTTGGATGGCCCATTCATCATTAAAGTCTTTGACTTCTAACGTAGCCAATTAAAGTGTTTAACATATTCTTCGAAATGTTTCATCAAGCTTTTGTTTGATGGCTATAAAGGTAGCTGCCATTCTAGCTATAGTCCTGTTACTAGAAAAATGAGCTAGGAATTGTCTACCCAATTGATCGAAATTTATAATAAACCCTGGTTTTAAAGAATACCACCAAGTTCGAGTGAGCCCGCAAAGGGCCGTTGGGAATATTCTGCATTAAACAGTGTTGAGGGTGTCCCAAAGATTGTGATACTCCTAAAAGTGTTTCCAATGATCTGCTAGGTCTGTCTTACCAACATACATGTTTGGTAAAAGCTTGATCTTTTTAGGAACTAATACTTGCCGGACAACTAAAGACAGTGGATTGTGTTTGGCTTCTAACCATTCCTAATTGTCCTTGTTTAGCTATTTCAAGTTTTTAATTTCTTGTCAAAGGGTCGCCACTTGATCGGTCAAAAGAGGATCTTACGCAAAGTGATCTGTCTCCTCTTATTTCTTATGCTGATCACTATCAGGAGTGGAGTAGGAACTCTCCTAGATTTCGTCACTCTCCCTTGCCTGTTGGTTTCTTATGCTCAAGTTATGGTGCTTGGTGCTTAGACAATGGTTTTTAATGTTAGATCGACCAGGCATCTGATTTTGGTGATCAGTTTGTGTTTGTAAAAGCTGATTAATTTGTTGCTGTTGTTGTTGAATAATGGCCTGTTAGGTCGCTAATTCTTCCCAATGTTGTTGTTTGATGAGGGCCTGTTGGGCCGCATCTAATTTGCCCATGCTCGGAATTAGGCAAGGTAATGGCTTTACAAATTAACTTGAGGTAAAGTAGGCATCATCAGATGTTGCGGTAATGGTATGCTTGCTACAGTTGGGTTCACTAGATCTACTATCGATGGATTGACAATGGATACGTTGAGGATGGTTGTTCCAAAAATAGTAATGTTTAGAGATGACGAGCTTCCTAGAATATAAGTAATTGGATCAGGTACAGTGAGTTTTTGTTGGGACGATGGTGAGAGGTTAAGAGGCTCTTAAGTAATTTAATGATTGAGCCCAAACATTAGATGTAAAGAGTGTTTGAAAATAGGGCAGGACGTATGAGAAAGTCAGTGGGACAGGCACCATTGTCACTACCGTAGAGAGGAGTCCCTTCGTTACAGTGAAATAAGATGTTATAGGGTCAGGCAAAGACCCCATTGGTGCTTGGTTTGTTGTCGAGATGGTTTGAGTGATAGGAGCAAATTTGGCTGTTTGAGATGCCATACTGCTATTGCTAATTTATGAGAGCGTGCCATCCTACAGACGACGCTAATTGTTGATGTAACAATAGAGATGCTACAAGGAAACTTGCAAAACAATAAAGATGAGAGAGGCCTAGAGTTGGAATCCAGGGTGACACTTCAATGCTTAAGTCAGTAAAAGATATTATAAATGAAGAACAAAAAGAGAATGAAAGAATTCTAATAGCTTATACCTCATAAGTATTAATGTTACTTCTTTTTATAGTCTTTGATAGAAGCTCTACTATTTATGAAACTCTAGGCGGGTAGAAGTTACATGACAATCAAACTTTATTTCCCCAACGAGATTAAAGTTATCCAACTATTCTCTAATGCTTATCTCATCAATAAGATCACACTTAGTGATGGAGTTAGTGGGAGGATATAACCATTATAACATGAACACGACATAAATATAGCAACGTGTCAAAAATCTATATAATAAAAATTATTAACGTGTTCAAATTTATATAAATATATAATAGTTTCACACAATTATAACAAAAGAAAATACCTCGCTTAGTTAATTCATGCAGCTAATTTGCTTTAACAAATATAAAATTTGAATATAAATATTAATAATTCTTCTTTTATCTTTACACTATGAGCTCTAATAAATCTAAAAAATACAAATATAATATGAATATAAAATTATCAAGTTTACTTGTGATCTGACCCAAGTAGAGTTGAAAGCTCAACTACTTCCACTAAAATACGCATTCAATTATTTTTATTATTTTGGATAATGTAACCTCAAAGTTTGAGAATAGATACCCTTTATTTTTATTAGTTTGAAAAATATTCCTTCACACTATGTAGTTTAACATTTCACAAAAAACTAATGGCATTAATTATAAAATTAATTTTACCTAAAAAACAAACATATCGTTTCTTAGTTATTTATATATTTCTTATTTTCTATTCAAAATTTTTAACTACAAAATTATTAGATTTAGTTAGTTAGAAGCTACAAAAATAAGTGTTTCAATAAAATTGTACAAGGATAATTATTTTTATTGAATTAAATATGTATAAATATATTTCATACATAACTGAATTATAACTTAAATAAAAATAAATATAATTTGACAATAATTAAAAATAATTTTATAATTAATTAAAATCATAATCTATTTTATAACTAGCTAAAATCTCATAATTTCGTAGTTAAAAACCTTAATTAAAAAGAAATGAAAAAATTATCTTGGAGTAAAAGATGAAAAGAATAAATAAGGAGGACCTATTTATCTTTTTATTTAAAATTTGAAATTAACCTTTATTTTTTAAAAATCAGAGAATATTAATTCAAATTAAAGTGCATAACTGTATTTTTACCCTATTTCAGGAATTTAGGGAGCCTTGCGCGCTCTCTCTCTCTCTCTCTCTCTCTCTCTCTCTCTCTCTCTATATATATATATATATATATATGATTGATAAACGCAAAACCCCACTGCTTAAATCGTGAAGTAAAATCGAACATCCACTCGATAAACACTAGTGAGCTAAATCCAAAAACAGAAAGAAGTGGATAAAAAAAAATTTCGGGAATCGGACCGATCTCTCAGGATTGGGAACCCGTGGGGATCCGCAAAAAGGTTCCCAAGCCGCCGCCAAGCGGGACGAGAAAGCCGTCAACGCCGCTCGCCGAGCAGGCGCCGAGATCGAAACTGTCAGAAAAGGTTTTTTTTTTTTT
>JAQSVH010006643.1:0-16538 GCA_029448705.1 Adansonia digitata | reverse complement strand
TGAAGCTATGAAAGTTCGATTATTTGAAAACATACAAATCATTCTCATCTTTTTTTTTTGCGTCACTCTTACCGATTTGATTATCAATAATTTTTTACTATACTATTTTTCTAATTCTTGGGCGTAAAGATCTGAGTTTAGCTTTAATTTTCTGCTCTTTTCCCTCAAAACTGCCTCACTTTAATTTTGGAATTTTTATGAGTTTTAAGGCTTGTAGGATATTTATAAAGTACATGATTGCTTTTCTTATCCTCTGGTTAGTTGTGCTTTTGCACCTTTTATATATTTAGCTTGATTACTATGCTTTTCTTCGGAACATTGAATTGTTTTAATATTTATTGCATTACATTATCCTATTTTCGCAGCTACTGCTGGGACAAATAAAGCTGCCTCTAGCAGCACTTCTTTAAACACAAGGAAGCTGGATGATGAGACAGAGAATCTTTCTCGTGAGTTTTTGTTACTTTTTATGCTCCTTGAGAATTTATGATTTAAGATTTATGGAATTCTTATTATGAATTTGGGTCTTGATTTTCTTCAGCAACATTGAAAGCAGCAAGCATCTAGTAAATTTGCTTTGTGAGTTTCTTTTTAATCATGCTTTATCAATTTGTATTTGTTATTTGAAATGTTTTGCTTTTGTTTGTAGCATATGATGCTGGTCTGGACATCTGTTTATAGACAAAGAAGAAGATTTAAATCCTGATATATGTATGATGGTGAATAATGATACTAAAGAAGATTCTATTCCCTTTCTCTTGATAGCATAACGTTTTCTGTCATGGCATACGAAAATTCTATTTATGTTTTTCAATGAGTGATGTATTTTCACAGGAAAAAAATAATTCGGCTTTTTAGCATTTCTTTGGCAAACATGTATGATTGTTACAAGTATCTTGTCCCCACCTTGTAGTCATCCTTCGATATTGGGGTTTATGTTTTCTTTATTTGTTTCCATTTTTATGTGTTTTTATATTTTCTTCTCATGCTCTTTACTTTTCTTTAATGTCATTGTTGTGCTTTAGATGCTTATCTTAGTTTTTTGTCTATCCAATCCTCTATTTGGCAATCTACTCGTGCTGATTTTGTTGTTATCAGAGATGATATTTATATTTTCTCGTTATTCATCAGTACATTGTATGTTCTATGATTTCTGTTTTCTGGCAATGGTCAAGGCATACTTTGATCATCTGAAATCTTTTATATCATCTCAATATGATTTTTAGTCGATATCCTCTTTACATAATAGACTAATTTTGTTTTCACGTTTTCATTATTGACTTGAGACTATGTCATGCATATCTCTGCCTTACTTATATCCTACTTCTTTTGCTTTGCCAAGATATGGCTTTCTAATCCTTACTGCATTTTCTTGTTTTGCTGGTAGAATTTTTGGAATGATGATGGTAAGTTTTTTGCCCTTCACATAAAACTCTTCTGATCTTGTTATATATTTTAAAAAGTTATAGTTTACACTCTGTGGCTTAGCTTTTGTGCTTATAAGGCTTATGGTTTTAGAATTTCTATGGTGAAAATGACAATTGTAGCCAAAAAATAAGTTTAGGAAGCATATAGATGTACTCTTGGATTGATATGTTTCCAGCATATGTTTGAAAAATCCCACCTTTCTTTTGCTTAAATTACAATTAAAAATGACCTTTTAAATAAATGAAATAGTGTTGGATAATTTGCCTTTTGTGCCATTAGCGTTTGATGAGTTAAAAATGCAAAGTATAAGGTGTTAAACTCGGGTATCGAATGGTCAGGTACAGGCAGGTAAAAATAGGGTACAGGATAGTTACCTTCTTGCTTGTTAAGGGCCCTGCAGTCTGTGTGGTATGCCTAGCCATTGCCCATTTATACAGGCATGTATAATGTACCTCTCAATTTTCTATAAAATATAATGTTAGCTTTGTGAACTGAAAGTGAATAGGATATGAGTTTGGTAACTTTGCAAATGAACTAGCATGTCTGATTGATTTCTATAATCAATTACATTGAGGTAGTATTTCTGTCCTTTGAATAGATAAGCGGTTTTTATCGAGTGTTCAAATCCCTTGGACATAATGTCTAAACAATAGAAAGTTGTCCCTTTTCATTGCATTTCTTTCCTTTTTTCATTCCTTTTCTCGTCTCCTTTTCTTTCTTTCTTTCCATCAATAAATGTTGCTGGCAAGACATTGGCAATGATGTCCAATGTGGTTGGGCCACGTTTGGATCATTTGAGGACTGATTTGGAGTGTTGATTCTAGATTGTACCCATTTACCATGGCCTGGACCGGGTTGTGAGGGGCATAATATGCACTGGAGATGCTGGAACCTTCCAAATTTGGTGGTTTTAGGGCATTTTAGAAATGGTTGCTGATGAAAGAGAGAGAGGAAGTGAATTAACGCATAAATATTAAAATTGCTATTGCACTTCAACTAATATTCAATGTCAATGCCCTACTTTCATTTGGTCAAGTTCACTAACCAAGCGTCTATTTGATCAAATTTGATCACAGATTTAATGAATTTAACCGAATGAAATAGAGTGAGAACATGACATTAATTATTGGTTTGAAGTTTGATGGCAACTTTGATATTTATCTCAAGATGGAAAGAAATGAAGAAGGGAAAAAAAAAACACTAGGTCCAAAAAAGCTGTCCGTCGGTAATCTATGGGTGCCCATTTTATCACCTTGTTTTAGATGGGTTAAATCAGTGTGCCTATCTAGCACGCATTTAATTAACGGACAGGGAAATGGGGATGTTTAAAGTATTGACGCAGGTGGTGTTAAATGGAACTTTTGATACTTCTTGGTTGGAAGTGTGACTTATTTTTTATGCTTATTTTTGTTTCTGCTTGCTTATATGGGTATAAATTAATTGCAGATGAACGTGTGTCAACTGATCTGAAGAAAAATATTATGCAAGCCCGAATGGATAATAAGCTAACCCAAGCTCAACTTGCTCAAGTGACTCTCTTTACCCCTCTTCTGCTTTTGCTCATCCTTGCATGCATGTTTTTGGAGGTCCGGTAATCAGGGTTGTGTTTTTCTTTTTAACTTGGCAGATGATCAATCAAAAGCCACAAATTATCCAGGAGTATGAATCTGGGAAAGCTATTCCAAATCAACAAATAATTTGGAAGTTGGAGAGGGCTCTCGGGGTCAAAATTTGCGGGAAGAAATGAACTTATTATTCGTAATAAAAGGTTGTTGTGGTTGTGTGTGATGTTGTACCCTGTTGTACAAACTTAGGAGGTGGTGTGGTAAGTTTTTGTGTCCTTAGGAAACTAATAATGACATTTGCCTAATTTCTAAGTGTTGGTTCACATTTATGCATACAGCACGAGTTATGGAAGTTCGGTTCACATACGCATTATCTGGAATCGGGCTTATGAAATAGTGAACAGCTTGATGCATGGTATGGTGCAATAAATTGTCAAGGATTGTTGTAGTTCTCTGGTAACTTTTAAGTAGCTTTCATTTATTGAAGGTACTCATTAAAAATGGACACGACAATTGGTTGAGTCGGATTGGTTTTGGGTCAAGTTGATTTGGGTTGGTTCATATTTGGTTTTTAATTTTTGGGTCATTTTTTAGTTCGGGTCATTTCAGTTTTAGGTCATTCAAGGTTTGGGTCATTTCAGGTTTGGGTCAATCGGGTTTAAAGGTTAATAGACTTCGGATCAATTGGGTTTAACACTCAGTATTAATTGTTTTCGAGTCAATCATATTAAAACTTGGGTTTATCGAGTTAAGATCATTTTAGATTAATTGTTCGTTTCAATTCATGATTAAGTCATTTTGGATTTAAGTTATTTTAGGTTTGGGTCATATTGGACTTTGTTTATTTTTGGTTTGGGTTAGTTTCGAGTTGATTTTTTTTTTTTTTGATCAAATTGGGTTGGATTGGTTTGAGTTTGGATGGGTTAGTTGGGTTTTTCGGGTTTGGATTAGAATTGATAGATCTAATTAAAAGGCATCTAACTTAAAACCAATTGGTATTAGATGAAATGGCTTAACTTGAATATAAAATCCTAAGAAACTCGAAAGTTTATAAATGTAGGATAATACCACTTAATGCTACCCCATGTGTAGCTCAACAAGAGCTTTTGCAGGGGTGATCTCTTTGGTGTTAGGCAATTTCACGTGATAAACTTGAGTCTGTCATCTATATCTTAAAAAATCTTTGAATTTTTTAGTAAAACGGATTCTATTAGAAAGGAACATTATAACAATATAAAATTACACTCAATTTTGACATTGGATCTTAAATTTATGGTTATTTGAAGTTGGACTTGCAAAGTTGAAACTCGAATGTTGGTCGACATTTCAAAGTGTCAATCGAGTTTTTCAATCTATTGGGTCATGTGTTTGTGGAGACTTTGAGGCGTAGGTTTAAATCAAAATTTTAGAGCGTAGATGACTTAGAGCGATGCTTTAAAAGGGTAGATCCATTGTCGAATCATCTAGATTAAAGTTTTAACGGGAAAGAGCATTGATCTTGGGAGTGTTGATCGGTAGAAAATCAGAAGGGTGAAAGATCATGGCGAAGTTTTTATTGATCATCTAAACGGTCTATGACGTAAGAACAGCGCTAAGAATCAGCAACGAGGCATAAATTATCGAAGCTGGATCTTGAAGGCTTTCAATCTCAACCATCCAATCATTTCACTTAAGTTGTAAATTATCATTTACATTTCACCTTCAAACCATCCCAAAATATTTTTCAAAACCCCTCACAAAACTTCATTACTCTCTTCTCTCATTTCTTCTTAAACATTAAGAAGCCCAAAGAGTCTTATGTCGGGAGCCCAAACCTAACAGAGTTTGAACCCAAATAATTGAAACCTAAAGAAGCTCTAAAGCGAACAAAGTCAAAAGCCCAAAGAATCATGAAGAGCTGCAGTGCAAGCAACTCTCAGCATTCATAAGTTCTAGACCAAACAAAACTCCTACCCAAAAGTCCGAGTCCAACGAAAGCTCAGATCCAAAGAATTTAGCATTAGGTATACATGTCAATATTCTCGGGTAGATTTGTTACAATAATACTGTAATTTATTATGAATATGTAAAATTATTGTTATTATATTGTTAATGCATCTGAATTATGCCATCTAAAATAGAGATATTTTCTGTTATATTATGTGATATAAATTAAAAATATTTATGTTATTCATCACATAGAAAAATAGGTCTGTCATCATTTAAGTCGTATACTTATTATGATAAACTTTTAATTTAAGTTTTACGCCTTTATGCTTTTTTATGATTTGTTTTAATATATTATGTTATTCATTATTGCTATAGATGTGATACAGAGGGGGATCTGGAGTATAACGGCGAAGGTACGGTGCACTGGGAGGAAGATTTTCAATTGAACCCTTCGGGTCTACATGGCAACGGGTCGGCTCCTGATGTCCAAATATAATTTAGAATGGATAATGTTAGACATAATATAATTACATAATACGAACATAAAATAAAAATAATTAAAATATAATATAATATAAAAATAAAATTAATACAACATAAATATTTTAAAATTTATATAATATAAATTATTAATATATCAAATTTTATATAAATATAAAATAATTTAAATATAATTATAATAAAATAAAATATTTGAACATACATAGCTGCACGAGTTCCCAAGTCTAATGCAGTCTACTGACTATTGAACCCATGGTTATGCCACACGGGAGGTTAACGACGATTTCGAATGGCATGGTTGTGCCGTACTGGAAGTTAGTCAAGGTTTCCAATTAACTCTCACTTGAAGTTTGGTTCGCCAACATAGCTATTTGATGCGGGCCTTATTTCATTCTTTTATGGCCTGAAAATAGTATATTTATCCTTAAGTTGGAAAAACCATTTATCATTTTTAGTTTAAAAAACACTTACTTAGCCCATAAGATTTGGTAGAATATACAATTACTCCATAAGGTATTATTTCTAAGTTAATTTTAAATGAAAAGACGAAATGTCAATTGTTAATATTTTTTTTCTTTTTCATTTTTACTCAAAATTTTTTAATTACAAAATCACCTTTAATCACTACATAGTTAAATTATAATTAAATTGTCCTTTAATTCAAGTATACATGTTAAAATATTTAAAACTTATGTCTATGTGATTAGTTCAACTAACTGAATACTCGTTAGTGTTTTAGCAAACACCGAGGTTCCAGTTTCACTGTTGCTAGCTGAAAATAAAGGGTGAACCAAGAAGAGGTGAATTGGTTATTTAAAAAAAAATAAAAATCTTAAAATCAACTTTAATAAAAATTTGAAATCAAATAAAGAAGTTGAGAGTAAAAAAATCAAACATGCGTTTATGAAGGTTTAGGCTTTGAACTTCGAGTCTATGTCTTCTCTTCTTGGCACTTTCTCACCAAGGTAATCAATACACTAGTGAAAAATGTTACTTTTAAGGCTAAGGTATAACCTTATAACACTATCTTTTGAGGCTAAGAGTAATTTCACTTACTCTTACACAAATCCCTTGTGATAAGTGAAAGTGTTTGCAAACAAATAAAATCCTCTAATAGGTGAGTGTTTGCTTAATTTAAGTACAATGAAGAAGAGATACAAAGCAAAAAAAAAAAAAAAAAGAAAAAAATGATTACAAATGTGATGAAATGAAGGAACTTGAAGAATTTTGAGCTTGCTTATGAATTTCTTGATCAGTCTTGGTATCTCTTGTTGGTTGAAGTGTTTTGAATCTCTTTTTATAGCTTGAGAATGAATTATGGATGCTAGGCCTTAATTGCATAGGTAAAGAGCCATAATAAGCTTAAAAAATGCTTGTTTATGTTTAGACCCCGCGCCAATATATTGATACTTAGGTGTTGAACATGTACTAATTGTATTGAAACAAATTAAGGTTTCAAGATTACTTGACCATTGCCAAGCATTGTATTGATACATATATGCCTTGTATCAATACATTCATAAAAATAGCTTGCAAAAGAGTTTTTCTTGGCTTGAAAATGATTTTAACTTATCTCAAAAATATTTTAAGTATAAGTGTGCATTTTGAACATTACCTCTGAGAAATCAAGAAGTTAAAATCAATTTAGTATTTTCCAAAATATTTGCAAATTAAATCAAGGAAAAATAGTAAGTTTTATCAAAAAATAATTAAGTTTAAATTATTGCTCTATCAAAACCAGGACCAATTCAAAGCTAATAAATTTACAATTGGTTTTCAGGATCAAGCACTTACCACTTGTGCTAAAGCTACATTGATAGTGGAGGCGCATTTTATTTCCTTAAGCACTAGTAATGCAGAGCGTAGCACTAAATGGCTGTCGGCATGAAAGGCTGCACCATTATAGTGCCTTTGGTTGGCTAGTCATGTTCTTCATACCTAATCGCCTATACGACTGATGATCAACTCAAAAGTCAATTATGGCCCCACAACTAACAATCTTTCCCCAGCAACAACCTTGGGAGTAGAACTTACGACCTCGTTTTGACGTCAGTTTTCAGGATTGAGCATTCACCATTTGTATTAAAAGCCATAGTTGATAACAAAGGCGCAGTTTTATTTCCTTAAGCACTAGCAACGTAGAGCCTAGCATTAAGTGGCCAGCAGGTATAAGGGGCTATGCTATTATAGAGCCACGAGTGGGCCAAGCACGCTTTTTGTACCTCAATCGCCTAGTCGACCAATGACCAACTTAAAGGTTAATTGCTAGCCCCATAAGCAACAACTGTGATGAACATTGCAAGAAAGCCCATTGTAGGATTAATAGTGAAGATCAGGATATGAGCTCAAGGCTAAGTTAGGAGTTGATAAAAGAGATGAATAATGTCGCCATGTGGCCAAGATACAAATTTTGACCATCTAGACTGAAAAGGCAGGTGTACCTCTTATTCCTATATATGTATCTATATGTAAATTTTTTTTCATTTTTGGGGCAATATCATTAGTATCTTTTCTTTTTTTTAAAGATCGAGTCATTGAGATGAACTACTCATTCGATTTAACCCTAAATAGTCATTCCAAAATAACCATTTATCTCAGAGTCACCACCAATCTATTTTGGCTAGGTAAGATTGGTCACTTACTGAAGTTCATAATTTGAGGGTCACAAAACCCTCAAAAACAAATTATGAGGCTTACGATAATACTAGAGATCATGTGAAAAGGTTCGAGAGTCAATTACATTCACGAGTAAGGATCGATCCCTCTCATGATGCTTGAAAATCGGTACCTTATTAATTACGTGTTAACTTAAAATTTTGATTTTATCTGATTTTAATATCCGATATTTGATTATAATTACCATATCTCAAAATTTTCCAAATTCCAAATTTATTATTCAGTTAGAGAAAATTAGGTTTTTAATATTTTTGAAAATCAAAATATTTTTCATATCCTACTGGAGGATTGAAGGAACATGAAAATTTTTATTATTGTTTTCACATGCCACCAAAGAGCCAAAAAAATACAAAAGGTTTTAAAAATTAAAATATCTTTCACACCTCAGCAAATGGCCAGAGGAATAAGAAAGGTTTTATTTTTATGAAATTCATAAAAAAATACTCGATTTTCTTGCATTAAAAAAGGATATCTCGTTATTAAAATAATCCATGAAACCCCTTTCATATGCTAGGAGAAATTCCATGAACTATTTAACTCTAAGACATTACCTTAGTTTTAAAACTACCAGTTTTATGAGAAATAATAAATATTCATCCTAAGATCTAGTTTCAACAAAAAGTACAAATCTAGACTCTAAGGACTCAAATTTGGTCAAAGAGACCAAAATGTCCCCTAAATTACACCTTTGATAGAAAAGTATCGCCGTGACCTAAAAGGACTCAATTTTAAGACAAATTACTAAAATCTCCTTAAGGTATACCTTCGACATGAAAGTAACTCGGTAATGTTAAAGGACTAAAAAATAATCATAAAAAAGATGAACATATCCCTAATGTGCACCTTCATCAAGAAAGCATCCTAGTGATCACAGGACTCAATTTTAAGATACATAAATTACTAAAATACCCCCAAAGTCTATCTTCGTTCATGAAAGCATCCCGATAACCTTAAAAAACTCAAAAGTGATATGAAAAATGAACCTATCCCTAATGTACCCTTTCCTTATGAAAGCATCCAGTGATCACATAAGACTTGATTTTAAGGTAAATTACTAAAATATCCTTAAGGTATACCTTCGTCATGAAAGCATTTCGATAATTCTAAATGATTTGAAAATAATATGAAATGACAATTATACCTTTGATGGGTAACTTAGACATCAAAGATGTCCTGAGATGCAAAAATTACTAATAGACCCCTAAATTTTTCAAAATTACATTTTTAGCCCAAAAAGGCTAAAAGTGCTAGAAATGTTCTTGAAATGACCAAAATACCCTAAATGGGTTATTTGATGTAGGGAATGACATTTTTAACCTTAAAATGTAAGGTTTTCAAAATGAACTCTAAACTTTTCTAACTTTGCAAAATGGTCCCTACATGAAACAAAAATTACAAAACAATATTAGACATATCAAAATCACCATGGAAAATTCACCAAAAATCACTGAAATATTCGACCAAGCATCTTGGGCGTTAAAATAATTTTTTCCAATTTTTGCAAACAAGCTTCTAAACTTTCCAAACTTGCGAAAACACCACTAAAAGGTTAAAAATGTCACATTTAAACATGTTAAAAAAGCATGTAAAACGATCCTTAAAGTCCACTAAGCATTCAGTGAAGCTTGGATGGCCCTCGAAAAATTTTATACCTTTTTCAATTTAGTCCCTATACTTCCCAAAGTTCTAAAATAGCACTAAAAAGTCAAAAAAACTTCACCAAATCATGCCCACAAGATTTGGCCAACTTGGATATACCCATCCAAGGCCTTACAAAATTTAAAAAAAATTATTTTTAGGCCCTTGCAATTTTTAAACATGACAAAATAGTCCAAAATTTCATAAAATCAATTTTTTTCTTCATATAATTTCATGAATATCAATATAAATATAAATATAAATATATATATATATCCTACTTTCTACCAAGTTCAAATAGGCATGAAATCATGAAAAATATTGAACATATCAATGTTTCATCAACAATCAACATGAAAACACCAAGAAAAATAGCACAAAATTATATACAGATAAAATTAGTATCATTTTCACAAACAAACATATGCTATCTTGATGAAAATCAACTTAGTGAAAATAAAAATCAAATATAACAATTATATCAAGAAACTTTGATCTTGGCTTTCACACTAGCCTTTCAACATAGATCAAAATCCATGAGCACAAGTAATCACCAAGCTCACTAAAAGGATGAAATATGCTTTAAATGAACAAAAATCAAAAGTTTTCCAAGTGAAACTACCTTGAAAACTTAAAAAACTTGTACAAACTTCATAAATTTAGGGAATTTATGCAACCCTAACCTCTTAAATGAAAGCATCCCCCCTGTATTTATAAGAGGAAGGATTCTGCCAAGGGGAGGAGAAACCCCTGTTGACCGAATTTTTCATCCTTTTTCCATTTTTTTGATTTTTATGTTAATATTTTTTTTATTGATAAGGCTTAATTAAATTGTGTTGTCATTTTGTATGAATCATCATGCACGAATCATCATTTAGAACATGGCCTTTATGATGATTATGAAAAAGATCTTAATTCGATAAACAAGTTATAAGGATTAAATTGTAACAAATTAAAAATTATGTATTTAAAAAATAACATTTCATATAATAAATTAATTAAAAATTCAATCAAAATAGGCTTGCTAGGCTTGTTAGAATACAAAAATGGGCTTATGGAGTTTTTTAGAAGATTAATGGGCTTATTGGGCCTATTAGTAAAATTTAAAAGTTTTAAGCTAATGAAATGGGAAAATAAATTTTGGCCCATTAAAAAATAAATTAATTAATTTTTTCATATAAAAATTTTAGAAATTTTATATGGAAGAAAAAGGCAACTAAAAATTTTAAACTCATAAAAATTTATGAGCAAAAATCCTTATGATTGAAAATTATATTTTATAAAAATGAATTGAAATTCCAAAAAGCTAAAGTTAAGCCATTTTATTGAAATATGTGAAAATATTTAAAATTCTAAACTTTAAAAAATTTTATAGATCAGAAAAGTTCATATATAAAGGATGAGAAAATTCCAAAAATATGTTCAAATTTACAAAAATGAATTAAATTCAACACATTACTCAAAATATTAATTAATAAAAATAATAAAAGTGAAAACTTGATCCGAAAAATTTTGCAAGCATGATACTTGTGATACAGTGAGAAATTTAAAATTAAATAATAAATTTAACAAATTGACACTTCATGGAATAAAATGCCAATATGAATTTTTCTTGAATATTTTTTGTTTATTGGGGTGAGTATTGACATAAATATTATATAGCTATCGGTAAAAAATATGATAATTGACCTTTAAAATTTCACAAAATATCTCAAAAAATTCTTTAAAATGGGAAATTTGATCGTAACACCATAAGTGGAAATGAATTTTATAATTTCAAAAGAATAAAGTTGAAAACTAATTTTTTACCTTAATACTCATCTTTTTTATCTAAGATTTGTACTCTACGACCTTCGAAATGGTGATTTTTCTATCACGTGCACAAGCGGTCATTTAGATATGATCAAATAGGTCTTAAAAATATCTAATCCACCTAGAAGAGGTTAATCCCCCACCGGGGCGACCACTAGGTTCTCGATTTAGGATATCTTAGATTTTCAGAAAAAGAGGCTCGGATGACACTAGGTGTCTACAGTTACCCCTTTTTGACCATTGCTAAGAACTAGAAATAGGGCAAAAACTGTAGTCAACCTTTAATCTGGGCTATAAAGTCTTGAAAAATGAACTAAACTAAAAATATTTACATTAAAACAATATAACTAAGGATGAAACTTAGGTTAAAGTAGGGAGTTAACCAGGTTAAAACCATGATGGTCAACAGAGGTGATCGAGCAAAACTTGATTTTAAAGGGTTAACCAGGATAGAACCATGATAGTCAACTTAGGTGAACAGGGTGGAACCTAAACTGAAAAAAGGTTAACTAAGATGGAACCATGACAGTCAATAAAGGTGAACAAGGCGGAGCCTAAGTCTAAAGAGTTAACCAGGACAAAACCATAATAGCCAATGAAAGCGACCAGGTTGGAACCTAAGTCTAACAAGTTGTTTGAAAGGATGAAAGATTTACCTTTTGATTTTGAGGAATTTGGCCTACTGAATGGTTGTCACTTGTCTCCAATACATTTAGATTTTAATCTACAAGTCATTGATTGCAAATGAGAATGCATACACAGTGCATATAATGACTTCTTATGATATTATGAACAACCATCGATCTAACCTTTATTTAGAGTTGATGTTATTTTTAAAGAATGTTATAGATATTTTTTTTGATTTAATAAGGTGAGTCTGCACTTCTGCTTAAAGTTAAAGGAATCTTCAAAAAATATTGTGGATATTTCTTTTTCTTTTGGTAAGGTGAGCCTATGCTTGTCTTTGGTCTGTGAAAAGCACATAAGTTTGATAACGTCCACTAATGGATTTGGATACGTTACCAAAGACCTTAAAAATTATTCTAGTTATAATCACTAGAAGCTTTGGACACATCATCAAAGACTTTGACATTTTATTCAAATTCTTCTAAAATGTTGTGAATTTTGCCATGAAGACATGTTTTTAAATAAATTCTTTTGAATACTTTGGATCTCACTACTGAAAACATGTTTTTAAACAAACCCTTTTAAATGCTTTGGATCTCACCACCAAAAACATGTTTTTAAACAAACTCTTTTAAATGCTTCGAATCTCACCACTAAAAACTTGTTTTTAATCAAAGTCTTTTAAATGCTTTGTATTTACCTACAAGGGCTTATTTTAAAACAAAGTATTTTAAATGCTTCAAATTGCACCATCAAAGACTTGTTTTTAAACAAAGTCTTTTAAAATGCTTCAGACTTCACATCAAGGACTTGTTCTCAAATGAAATCTTTTAAATGCTTTAAATTTCACCATCGAAGACTTGTTTTTAAATAAACTTTTTTAAAATGCTTCGAATTTCACCACTAAAGACTTGTTTTAAAACAAAGTCTTTTACAATGCTTTAGATTTCACCATTGAAGACTTGTTTTTAAACAAACTCTTTTAAATGCTTTGGATTTTCACCAGTAAAGACTTTGGAAATTCATGTTATTGATCAATGGTTGATGCAATTGTAAATACTTAATGCGATGATCGCAAAATGATGACTTTGCTTGAAGAATGCCATTGTCAAAAATGATAAAAATGCCCTTAAAATGATGCTAACTTAGCTGATGTAAAAGCCACTATTATCTATGATGCAGATGCAGATGCATGTGAAATGATGCAAATGTAAATGAATCAAATGATGCTAATACATGTAAAATAATGCAAATACCAATGATAGTAAATGAAGCATATGTTTTGAATGATGTGAAGATCAAAACTCTGTTTGAATATCTTTCAGGTTTAGCCTAACCATTTTACTAGTTTCAAATCAAAATCACTCTGAGACTTTCATACTTTGAGAAAAATCACTCCCTTTTTAGTCTTTTGCAAGCATCTTGCCGTAATGATTTAAAATTCAAAATTTTATTTCACCTTCTCTTTCTTATGAATTAATTATTATCCCAGTTCGATGACCTTCCATCAGGAGAACCCTTGTCTCCTTTCATGACACATTTTTTAATTTTTTTTGAAATAATTATCTCGTTGAAAAAAAAAATTATTTAAAACTTCTAGGCTAAAAGCATGTGATGTTTAAATCTTTCAAAGACTAATGATCTTTTATTGAAAAAATTTCCTAAATGATAATCTATTTTTTTTCAAAATAGGTCAAAAAGCTTAAAAAAAACTTGGGGTTGGCATAGGATAAATGCCTTTGTTCTTAGGCATGAATGGATCAGCTTGTGAGAAACATGAATTTCTTTAAAAATTGGACAAATTTAATGTTCCTTTAAGTCTTATGATTATAAGCACTTTGACAAGTACCAAGACTGCTTATGAAAGGTTTATGAACGAAAGATCAAGTCGAAAAGGGGATGGATTTAATTTTTAGAGTTGGTTTCTTCAGCTGTGAGTTGAAAACCTAAGGTATTTAAAAATTTAAATATCCCCAAATTTCTTCAGAATGGTTTTTCTTTTTGCAAAATTTCAATAATCCTTATAAGTGATACTGACGATTTTTCTTGTTTCACTCTAGACTGCCTATTTTTGGGTTTTCACACTAGAGCTTCATTTTTCTTTTTCATTTTTTATTTCTTTTTCTTTAGTTGCTTCATCATTCTATTAAGAAGAACTCACAACCTTTCCAAAAAAAAAAAAGATACCTGATAAATTGACCTATCAATTCCAATAATCATGTTTGATTAAAAGAGACTTCTGAGGTACATAATGTAGGTCAAGGTTCGAGGTTTAGAAAAAAGGATGAATAAGCCTAAATAAAGTTTTTGAGGGTGATTAGACTAAGAATCATTTCATTTTATGAGAAGTTTACCTTTTTTATTTTTCTGGGGATATTGCATTCCTTTGTTTCCTCATCTTTTTTTTTCATTTTTCTTTTCCTCTTTTTTTGCACATTTTTTCTTTTTTTTTTCTTTTTCCTTTCTTTTCTTCTTTCTTTCTTCTTTCTTTCTCCTTTCTTTTCTTTCTCTTCTTTTGTCTCAGCTACTTTACATTTGCCCCAAAATATTAGGAATCTTTTTAGAAATATGAATAAGAGATCTAACCTTCACAGTTTCTCCAATTTTCTTCATGCCTTCCAATATGGATAATGATCCTCAATTAGGGATTACCAAAATAAGTGATTTTTTAGGCCAAAACAAATGAAAAATTTTTTCTATGAAAGGATGATGAAAGAAGGCTATTTATCACTTCAAACATAACTATTTAGCCTGAAAGGTTATTCTTTAGGAAAAAGATTCTTTGGAAATATCTTGAGCATCCTAATCACATGAAAATGCATTTGATTTTTTTGTCAAAATTTATGAATGAATCCCTTTTCTCTCTATATTTGCAAGCGCGTTCTTTTTTTTAGTTTATCCCCAATACGAAATTAGGTAATACATGGATTCATGTTTGCAAAGAAGATTCTACATTAATTTCTTAAAATTGAGGCTAATAGGTGTTAGGATATATTTAAAATGATTTGAAAAAAAAGCAAGATTCAAAAAGGTTTTTGTTAGACCTTTTAACAGTGAATGAAATCAAGAGAGGGTAAATTGATTTCTCAAAATTTTAATAAATTAAAACTTACAATTGAAAAATCTAAACAATAAATTTTGGAGTGCAAGTTAGTGAATAAAAATAAAAAATTAAAGAAAAAGGAAAGAAGAAGCAAACTCAATGATTTATAGAGGTTCGACCTTAATTGCCTATGTCCTCTACCTCAGCCTCACTTGCCTCGGATTTTCACAATTCATTAACTTGAATTGTTTACCTTTCAAGGACAAGGTATAAACTTTACACTTCCTATCTTTCAAGGCCAAGATAGAAACCTTTACCCCTATCTTTTATGGCTAAGATAGAACCTTTAGTCCTTATCTTTTATGGCTAAGATAGAACATTCTATCTACTTTTCAATGGCTAAGTAGTAACCTTCCCTTTTTATAAGGATATTGGTGTAAATAAATAAAACCTCTAAAGGTTACATGTTTATAAGAATTTTAGCTCAAGGAAAATGTGTATCTAAAGATGCAAAATGAATATTACCAAAATAGGAAGAATTAATCCTATACAAAGATGATAAAAGATGAAAGATTTGACTCCAAGCACAAACTCTTGGTTTTTCTTCTTGTTGAAGGTGTTAGAGTGGCTTATTTATAGCCTTGATTATGATTCAAGCCGTTGGGAACATTTGGTGAAGAAATATAGCCATTGGAGCCTTTACAAGTGTTATTTCCCATTATTCCCGTGCTTCTATATCGATACACTATCAATGGTATCGATACATAACTTAAAAAAGTAGCCGTTGTAACTTCTTGTATCGATACTGTAACCTGAGTATCGGTACTAAGTAATTTGTATCGATACATATAACTTTGCATCAATACACATGAGGGTTTCAGCCAAACGTAGGCTACTGCCAAGCTCTATATTGATACTAAGGGACCCAGTATCGATACTCAGCAATATGTATCAATACTCATGTTTATTGTATCAGTAGATTATGTTTAACGATCGAAAATATGACCGTTAAGCAGTGTTGTATCAATACAGAGTGCTCTGTCTCGATACATGAACAATACTAAATAGTGATTTTAGCATTTTAAGCTATTGTCAAGTATTGTATTGATACATACACATAGTGTATCGATACTTTCACATGAAAATTAATTTTAAAAGGTTTTTCATGACTTTAAAACATGTAAAACTTATCTAAAAAATGTTTTTTATAAATTTATGGATTAAAAGCATGTTTTTGAATGTTTGAAGAAGTTAAAACACATTCTAGTATTTTTCAAAGTGTTTATGAAATATTTCATGAAAAAAATACTAATCTTGAA
>JAQSVH010006632.1:0-12226 GCA_029448705.1 Adansonia digitata | reverse complement strand
AGGACGGGGGAGAATTGATCCTGATATTTCCGTCGTAAATTAATTAAATAATTAATTTGTGAGCCCTCTTCCCAACAACTTCTATGGAACTTTAGAACGTAAAACCTCTTCTCATCGGACGCCGGATAAAACGAAAACTGTTGTGTCTTTGGGGTGCTTCGAGTCGCAGACCACCAAACCTTGACTCCATTAAACTCATCAGTGATTTCCTCATTATAATCCATGCTAAGGACTAAAGACTGACTATCTGTAACAACATCTGCTTTAAGTCGCTTAGCATAGGCCGAGGATTTGCCACTGATATTGTTCTGAATCGCTGAGAAAGCTTCACTTGGTTTAATTCTTTCACCAGTGAATTCATCGAAAGTTACGTGAATGTAAGGATACATAAAATTGGACAGCTTTTTAGTATATCCAAAGATATAATCTTGAAGTTGAGGAGGCAAGTATTGTCGGAACATGGCGTACATGAACATTAAGGCTGCCATTGTTGAGCCTAGATTAGACAACATTTCTCCTTTCATCATCATCATTTTTTTGCTCTGGTCTCTCTCTCTCTCTCTCTCTCTCTGTCTCCCCTTTTTCCTAAGAACTATTGAAATTTTGTGATGTAAAAGTGTGTCAATATATATATATATATATATGTATATGTATATATAGAAAAGATGATTGCTAGTGACTTGGAGATTAAGGATCCGTTGGGATACGCCCGGATTCTCATTTCATTGCAATTGGAGGCAATTTTTGGCCCAACCCACTAAATATTATTTTGACAATATGGTGCGGCATGATTTCAATGCTATTATTATTTTTGATCTCACCAAAATTAATCTCGTTCACCCAAGTCGACTTTTAAGTTATAAAATTTTCCACTATGGCCATTGAAACTTTTGAGTAGCTTCCGACATCCTAGAAGAGAAAGCAGTGAATTCTTTAATTTTGCAAACCAGGAAAAGTCTTTTAGTGGGGTAATGGATAATGTTATGATAGCCACCAGCTTGGACTTCTATCTTATTTTCTGCGTTTAACTTACAGAATATTATTTGTTTTAATTTATAGATTATAGATATAGACAATGTTCATGGAGATAGAGGATTCTAACATCTATATAACAACGAGACAGAAGTGTATAAGACAATTTTCGCTTCATTCTGCCCCATTATTGTTAGGGATGATAACGAAATGGAGCAAGGCAAAGATTACCTTATCTATCTCTACTCTACTCTTATATGAATGTTGAAATATCCATATTTATAAATGTTAGTTATATCTATGACCATTTTACAATACTCCACTTTACTTTCTTACTTATAATTTTTAAGTTATAATTGTAAAAAAGATTATAATTTATTCATAAACTTAATTTTAGTATATATAATTCTTAGTGTATATATATGTATATTTCTATATAGTATATACAATATTAGTATATATATATATGATTTTAGTATCCATATCTAATATATATACTAAGCATAAAAGGAGTATAAAATATTTTAACAGGTGAAATAATAATTTTAGAAAAAGAGACGAGGTGAAACAAGCATTTACCAAAACAATTTCACTCTTCCTTATATCCATTTTTTTTTTAAAGCCTCTCCATTTGAAGCCAATCAATGATGAATCCATGTAGTAGATTGGATTTTATCATTCGTAATTTTCTTTTGTAAGCTCAAACCTTGGATTCGTTATTTGTTATTACTCCTATGACTAAACTCTATATTATAGATGCTATCAACAATAATATGATCTATTGATAGTGTGCTGAACTCTTTCTTCTAATGATCAAGATTAAACCTGAGCAACCCAAGTGTGTACCTATCTATATATTGAAGATGTTGATTCAAATTTGACTACCGAAAGTTGCCATAATCTAAAGCAAATGTATTTTTCTTATTGAAAAGAGAATCGGGTTTTAGATTTGATATGATTAATTATGTGTCAACACCTTTAAATTTTGATTTGTCTTCTCTGTGCAAGACACCTTAAGCTCTGGTTTTTGCACATAATTAGGATAAACTTATGATTTGCTTGGTTGAATACAGATGTGATTTGAAAAAAATTAAAAAAAAAAAACTTAATCTCCTTGGCCCACCTTCATGGACTAGACATTCACATTTTCACATGTGGGACATTGTACATTGACTTGCCAGAAAAAAAAAATTTATATATTCGTATTATTTTTTTATCGTATTTTAATTTTTTTCATATTATATTCATATCGTGATCAAAGTCGATAGTTTTAAAAAAAATTCAATAAAGTAGAATCAATTTTAAAAGTTATGAAAATATGTCTTCACTCATAAAATTTAACTAAAGTTTTAAATATGATATTTATATTGATGTATATTAAATGCAATGAACCTTGGAATTTAATCCAATAGTCCGGCATTGAACTAGGCAAGAAAAATCCATTATTTGGATCATACTTGCGAGGTTCCTGAGCTATTGTAGTTGGACTTGTCAAGAAAAAGCTAAATCAATGTCCAACACTAAAAAATTTCAGCTATGTAAAGCAGGTAAAAAGGAAAATTACATTTATGACTACGTGAACCAATGGTTAAAGCTCAATTTCTAGACTTAAGGTCCGCCCCACCCCCACCTCTACTTCTTGGCTCTTAGTTTTGCCCAAATATTAAAAGAAAAGGAAATTATATTTAAAAGAAGCAATTAGACTGTTTGAATGGTGGCATAATTTTTTCTTTAAATCAATTTAATTCAACTCGAGTCATAGTTGAACAAAAAAAAATAAACTTTATAAAAATTTAATTATAAAAATATATAAAAATAAAAATAAAAATAAAAATAATTTTTAAATATTTTAATAAATTTTAAATAATAAAACAGATCAGTTAGTATCAAATTAAATTAAAATAAAAAAATTAAAATTACGATCCGATTTGATCGATGAACGCAATCTCATCGCCACAAAAATTATACACTTTTTCATAGTAAAAAATCCGGCCAGAGTGACGCAATTAGGCTTTGGTCCATTAGAACCAGGTCTGAACGTTCAAGTCTAGTTTTTCTTGTCAAACTTGGGCCAACACAAGATCTTAATGTAAGGTTTACCCCTTTTTTTTTGCATTCTTTCACAAGCAGAAGCAAGGGACTTGCAAGATTTTGGTTATCAAATCCAGAAAAATTTTCATGTGAAGTAATTTTAGTAAGTTAATAATTTATATTATATCGTGTTATATTTTTATTACTTTGTGCACATCATATTTAGATCCTGAGTTTTAATTGATAAAACAAACTCCATTCCTTTGCATTTGATGCATTCAGACCCTCAGAGCAATGAATTTGTTGAATTCTGTAAAAAACATTTTTACTCATATGTTACAGAAAATTGGATGACAAAACAAGAAACTAACTGAACTTATATTTCAATTACTAGCATTGGTATCTTACAGCAAGGAAGTGATCCCATCTGAATTAGATCATAGTTTAAATCAGCTAAGTGTTATTATTTCAGAAAGAAAATTCTTGATATCTAAATGGCAAAACATATTGCAGTTTTAACATGCTAGTAGTAGCAAGAGGAGCAGGAGCTTGCAATTGGGATTTAAATAACAGCCACAATACGATGTTACGGTTGGCTTTTTCACTTAACATTATGCAATGGAAAATGTTTCCATGACTGTAATTTAAGTGCCGGACTTCCAAGGCTTTTACTTGTTGATTTGCACCATTTTCTTTCACTTCTTTGGCTGTTGTTTCATCATGTTTCACATCTTTAGCAGATTGTAGCTTCTCTTTCTCAGCTTTAAAACGAGCTTCTTCTTCTTCTTCCTTCTTTCGAATTGTTTCCTCCTTTGCAGCCTCAAGAGCTTCAATCAGTCTCTTCAAAGAAGTCTCTTCCTTCTCCTCATCTGATTTCGGCATCAAATTCTCTGCAACATCAGCTGGAGTCGTCTTGGTTTCACCAAGCAGTCTCCCAATTTGCCCCAACAGTTGATGTGAATCGATCTCCAAGTAGTTCTTTGCTAACACCTCGAATGCATCAAGGCAACAATATGACATTTCAATGTGCTTGTCCATTCTTCCCCTCCTTATTAAAGCTGGATCAAGCTTCCCTATATGGTTGGTCGTAAAACAATGATCCTTTCACCCCCACAAGCTGACCAAAGCCCATCGATGAAATCCAGAAGCCCTGACAAAGTAACCTTGCTATCTTTTGATTCATCTTCTGTTGCCTTCTTACTGATGGGATCTTTATCTTTATCTTTATCTTCATCATCTTTTTCTTTCTTAATTTTCTCTCTTTGGCCTGTAAGATCAAGAGAGCAGTCAATGTCTTCGATCACTATGATCAATTTGTTCGACGTTTCAATCAAAAGCCTCCTCAACTCTGCATCCTTGACTGCAGTGAGTTCAAGATCATAAACATCATAATCCAAGAGGTTAGCCATGGCAGCAATCATGGTGGATTTTCCAGTTCTAGGAGGACCATAAAGAAGATACCCACGCTTCCGAGCCTTTCCAACCCTTGCATAGTAATCTTTCCCGTTGCTGAACTTATCGAGATCGTTCTTGATTTCCTCTTTCTTCTTGCTCTCCATTGCCAAAGTATCAAACGTTGCAGGGTGCTCAAACAATACGTGGCTCCACTTGGTCGTCTTGTATCCGTGCCAGTTATCACTAGGGTTATTACAGTAGAGGTTCCGCTGCCGGTTCTTCGTTGCAATCGCTTTGCCTTGTTCTAACACATGACTAAGATAAGACTTAGTGATGAGTTCTCTATGGCTGTTATGAACGGTGAGCTTATGGCCTCTTCTTATCGGCGGCTGGATAAAACTAAAACTGCTGCGTTTTCAGAAAATTTCTGCTTGCAGACCACCAAACCTTGACCCCTCGAAACTCATCGATGACTTCTTCATTATAATCTATGCTAAGAACTATAGATTGGCTATCCTTGACGACATCAGCTTTCAGCCGCTTAGCAGATGCGGAGGACTTGCCGCTGAGATAGTTTCGAATCGCAGTGAATGTTTCACTGCGCTTCATGCGCTCGCCGGTGAATTCATCGAAGGTGATCTGTGTATAAGGATAGGCGAAAGTCACCAGCTATCTGCCATACTTTTCAACATGACCTCGAATCTGGTAAGGCAAGTATTGTTGAAACATGGCATATATGAACATCAAAGTTGCCATGGCTGATCCTAAATGAGACCAAATTTCTCCCATCATCATCATTTTCTGGCTTTTTTTTTTTTTCTCACTTCTCAGAAATCTTTATAATTAATAAAATTTTGAAATTTATGGGCTCATGAACTAAGTTATTATCAAACTGTTATACAGAGGGAGATGATGACTGCTTTTATTGCTACTTGGCTTACAAGTTTGGAGTTAGTATCCAACTGTTACACAGCGCGGAGATGATGACCGCTTCCATTGCTACTTGTTGTACAAGTGTGAGTCTTACATACTAATTTTTTTTCCACCCAAAATTTCCAGTGTCCTTTCAAGAAACATGGTGATCAAAACCAAATCTAAAGGCTGAGCTACAAAACGACAAAACTGAAAATCCTTTTAAAGGGTATTTTTTAGCTGGGTTTTGATTTGATTAGTATGGATTGTTGGTTCAAAAGTTAAAATTTATAACTAATATCGAATTTTATTTTTAATTAATTTTTATTTTTTATAATATCAAAATAAAGATAGTATATTAATTATAATTTTTTTAAAAAAATAAATTGGATCAAACTGTTATCATCTTTAAAATAATTGAGGCTTCGATTGATTTTCTCTAAGTACAATTCATTTATTCATTTATTTTTACTAAATTTGATAATTTATGTATTTTATTATATTAAAATCGTGCTTAAAATATTTTATATTTACATAAATTTAGATATATTAATAATTTGTATTAAATAAATTTTGAAAATATTCATGTCGTGTTTGTATTACTTTATACTATTATATTCGTGTAATCATATATAATATTTAAGTCTAATTAACAAATATACCTAAATAATATATATATATGAGTTAATTTCATAAATGACCCTTATACTATATTATTTTTTTTTGATTGAATATTTTAAAAAAATTTTGATAAAAAACATAGCTACTCCTCAATTAAAAAAAAACATAATATAAGGATCATTTGCGTAATTAACCTTATAATATCAGTGACTTCTTTCTTCGTTAGTAATTTAGTTTTCGAATTTACACGTTATAGAATGAAATGCTTTTGAAACAACATATGGGTACTGAAATTTCCTCCCTACTTCCAAATAAACAAATACACTTAATTTGATAAAAAATGCAGTCAAACGTCTTTCTTTATTCATCAGTTTTGGTCTTCTTGGAATACTTAATTTCCTTTGTATATGAAACTCACAGGAAGATGCTATTCTTTTTAGTTTTCTGTCACCATCTATCACAACTTGCTCATTTTCCTGTTACTATCCATATATATATATATATATATATATAATATATATATAGACAGACACATACACACACACACACGTAACCTGTTCTTAAACATTTAAGTTCTCTTAGTGTCAAGAAAAAACATAAAGATTAGATCTCGAGATCGACAGGTCAAGCAAATTGCCGACATTGATACACTACCATTAAAATTAATATGTTAAAAACTATGTTACTCAAATTTTTTATTTTTTTAAAATATATATTTATATCTTTTATTTATATTTAATATATAATTAAATATGAGTATTGAAATATATAAAAAAATTAAAAGAATTGTATATAACAATATCAATTATATAACTGTAATTGACGTATTCGAATCCGAGTAACATAAACCTAAAAGCTTTACATAACTGAAATTTTTTGGTCTGAACTTACATGACTTGATTGGAAAGTGTTGTAAATGAAGTTTGTCTTTGATTAAAGCTGAAAGCACCAAGTTTTTTTTTTTTCCTTTACCAGGTAAATAAAGTAAAGCAGTAAGAAGTTGTTTGTTATTATGTATCAAAATCCTAGGCTCATCAGATTTTACTATGTTTTGTTAACATTTATCTCTTTAAATTGATACTTTGAGACTTTCTTTCAGTCCCAAAGCCTGTAATAAATTCTAATTTTTGGTATTTTATTTTTTAAATCTTTGCAAATGTTAGCATCTATGTTATTTGAAGTTTGAACGTAAATGTTAGATATAAATATGCATTCAATGCGAGTATAATAGTAATGTTGACTTATAATAAGAAATTATCAATTATGAAAAATTTTCAAATGAAGTCCCTGTAGAAATCAATCTTATAATTCTAATTTTACAATATAAGTTCAAGACGCTATACAATAGTACCAAATATAATACAAAGAGCCTATATTACCCAAATTCTTTATTTTTTTAATAATATCTATGTCACATATATGAATATCATCACGAGAATATAATGAGTACTCGTATCTAACTTTCACTCAAAGATCGGATAACATAACAAACATGAACAACACTAACACAAACCAATGCAAATAGTAATATGTAAAACAATACACAATATTGAAATAAAAATAGCAATATAAACAGTGATCAATGCAATCCTGATATCCTAGTAGCTTCAAATTAGAACAGAGACGTAGTTCATGGATTAATGGCTGACACACCATTTTCCTTCACATCTTTGTCCGCAACACCATTTTCTTTCACTTCTTTGACATCTGCAACACCATTTTCCTTCACATCTTTGTCTGCAACACCATTTTCTTTCATATCTTTGTCAGCAACACCATTTTCTTTCACTTCTTTGACATCTTTAGGAGATTCTTGCTTCAGTTTTTGTTCTTTCTCCGCCATTGCACGAGCTTCGTCTTCTGCCTTCTTGGCTGCTTCCTCCTTTGCAACCTTGAGAGCTTCAATCAATCTCTCCAAACAAGTCTCCACTATGTCGTAATCTGATTTCAGCATCAAATTCTCAGCAACATCAGCGGGAGTCATCTTCGTTTCCCCCAACAATCTTTCAATTTCTCCGAACAATGAATGTGAATCAATCTCTAAATAGTTCTTGGCCAACACCTTGAATGCATCAAAGCAACAATATGACATTTCAATGTGTTTGTCCATTCTTCCTCTCCTTATTAGAGCTGGATCAAGCTTCTCGACATAGTTGGTCGTGAAAACAATGATTCTTTCACCCCCACAAGATGACCAAAGTCCATCAATACAATTCAAAAGCCCTGATAGTGTTACCTTGCTCTCCTTTTTCTCATCTTCTTTTGCCTTTTTGGCGACTGGATCGACCTCTTCTTCGTTACTATCTTTCTCCTTCTTCTTCTCTCTTTGGCCGGTGAGATCGAGGGAGCAATCAATGTCCTCGATCACCACAATCGACTTGTTCGATGTATCAATCAAAAGCCTTCTCAATTCTGTGTTTTCCTTGACTGCAGTAAGTTCAAGGTCATAAATATCGTAGTCCAGAAGGTTTGCCATGGCTGCAATCATGGAGGATTTCCCCGTCCCTGGAGGACCATAAAGCAGATATCCACGCTTCCAAGCTTTCCCAATTCTAGCATAGTAATCTTTCCCTCTGCTAAACTTGATCAGATCGTTCTTGATTTCCTCTTTCTCTTTTGAATCCATTGCCAAAGTATCAAACGTTGCAGGGTGCTCAAACATTACACTGCTCCACTTGCTCCTTCTATATCCATACCAGTTCTGGCTCGGATTGTTCGAATAAAGCTTCCGTTGTCGGTTCTTCGTCGCAATCGCCTTCCCTTCCATCAAAACATGGCTAACATAAGATCGAGTGATGAGTTCCCTGTGGCGTTTATGGACTGTAAGCTTGTAATACTTCTTTTCGTCGTCATCTGGATACCAAGAAATCCGTTGTGTTCTTGGTGGAGTCCTCCTTGCAGACCACCAAACCTTAACCCCTTCAAATTCATCGGTAACTTCCTCGTTGTAATCCATGCTAAGGACTACGGATTGGCTATCTTTGACAACATCCGCCTTAAGCCGCCTGGCAGACGCCGAAGACTTGTCGCTGAGGTAACTTTTGATAGCGGAGTAGGCTTCGCTGCGCTTCATGCGTTCCCCGGTGAATTCATCGAAGGTGATCTCAACATAAGGATAAGCAAAACTCACCAGCTTCTTGAAATATCTTTCAAGATAGCCTTGAAATTGATGAGGGAAGAACTGTTTAAATATGGTGTAAACAAGCATCAAAGTCCCCATTGTTGATCCCAAATGAGCCCACATTTCTCCCATCATCATCTTCTGCAACTCTTAATTTTTCTTTCCCGCACTCTGAACTCTTCCAGTTCTTGTAAATATTAAAGTGTTTTCTGAACTATGTTAACTGCTCTATATAAATAGAAATGGAGTACTGTTCATACCTTGATGTTCAAGTTACAATTTTTCCACACTTTTCGTATAGAAAGTTTCTTCATCATTTCCATCGGCAATTAAAGACAATAGATATTGTCGAAAGCAGTCCTCCCGGTCTTTGTTTATTCAATCTTTTAATAGTTACTAAAATTTATGCTGGCCGCCATTGATGACCCACTGGCTTATTTTTGGTAAAACATTAGGTTAAGAAAAGGATGGGAGGTTGACTCTCTTAGCACCCTTTAGCAACGTAGTAAAGTCAGGAACATTGCTTTTGGCACCCTTTATCAACAAAAAGAAAGGCAATAGAAATCAATATGAATATCAGACACAAACACATATAATTCACTTGGAAAATATAAAGATTCAATACTAAATCTTAAGCTTAAGCTGATCGATTTAAGTTAAAATTAATCTATTTTATCTTCAAAATACTTCAAACGATTTGAATTGATTAATAAATTAAACCGATTGAATTTGATTAATGCAATTTGATTATTTAGTTTTGAAATTGATCTACTATGAAAAATAGCTTATTCAATTAGCTCAACTGGTTATTTATTTTTAAGATTGATAATTGAATGAATAAAACTGATCGACCTTTTGATTTTACTTTTAATTATATTTTATATAATATAAATAAAATATATCATGTAATAACTTTAAATTATATAATATACAATAATTTTATATATGATAATATAAATAATTTATTTTTTAAATAATTAAAATTAATTAAATAATTGAACGAATCATCTTAAATTAATTTTGATTTTTTAATTAATTAATTTAATTTGATAAATTTAATTTTTTTAATTTATTTAATCTATTTAATTTTTAAATTTTATAATTAAACCCATCCAATATTCAACTTACAAGGAAGTTATCTGATTCTAGATTTTGAGCCCAAGAAATTTTCTATCATTGTATTGATATTAATAAGAAAAATGATGTCAAATGTAAATGATCATGTGTGAACATGAAGAATAAAAGATCTGATACCTCCAACAATTCCTGGAATCAACTTTGAGTTCTAGTCGTTCGCGTCTTGTTGAAAAAGTATTGGTTTTGATTGGTCAAGTAATCAAGTAGTACAAAGAGGGAAGAATTAATTTAACGGAGATCCAGGGAAGTTGCTATGAAAGTATGTTCCTTGGGTAGTAGTAGTTGAGACTTAAAAAGGGAAAGGAACTATTTCTGTGTACTCTTTTAAGGATTGAATATTCTTTTGGGTTTTATATTCTATGATTTTTAGTTTAATCTTTTAAAAAAATATCAATTTAATGTTAAACTTTCATCCCATCAAATATATTAATCTTTAAAATTAATATCATTAGGTAAATATTGGCAGAACAATTAATAATTAATGAAAGCTTAACGTATGATAAAATATCACGTTATTTTTATAATGGTATAACATTTTTGTCATATGTCACACTTTCATTTACTATTAACTATCAAGTCAACATTTAACTAATGGTGTTGGTTCAAATGAGGTGTACGCTTGACTAAATAAAAGTTAAATACGAAGTTAATTTTTTTTTTAAGTACTAAATTGAAAATTAGGGCCAAAGTAAAGAGACCAAACAAGTATTTAATCCTTTCTTGAGCTTAGACTAAGCTATAAATAATATACGTGTGACCGCAAATAGTTTTGAAACAAAAAAATTTGAATAAAAATATTAAACTCTAAAAATAATAAATCTGGACAAAAAATATAACTCATTTAAGAAATAAGTTAAGTCTTGACTATAATAAAAAAGCCTAAGTAAATTTGTTCAAACTTAATCAATCTAGTTTGATCATTGTAAAATAGTGCTTGAGCTTAAACAACTCAAGTCATCTAATCAGCTAAGTTTAAGTTTTCTATTGTTAGACTACAGTAACTTGCTAACCAAATTAAAATATTTTTATTTTTGGTAAAACATTAGGTTAAGAAAAGGATGGGAGGTCGACTCTCTTAGCACCCTTTAGCAACATAGTAAAGTCAGGAACATTTCCTTTGGCACCATTTATCAACAAAAAGAAAGGCAATAGAAATCAATATGATTTTTAAATATCAGGAAGAATTAATTTAATAGAAATCTAGGGCAAGTTGCTATGCAAATATGTTCCATCGGTAGCAGTAGTTGAGACTTAAAAAGGGGAAATGAACTATTCTTCTGTACTTTTTTAAGGATTAAGTATTTTTTTGGGTTTTATATTCTCTGATTTTTAGCTTAATCTTTAAAAAAAATTATCAATTTAATGTTAAACTTTCATCCTATAAAATATATTAATCTTTAAAATTAATATCATTAGGTAAATATTGGCATAACAATTAATAATTAATAAAAGCTTAACGCATGATAAAATATTACGTTATTTTTATAATAGCATAATATTTTTGTCATATGTCATACTCTCATTTACTGTTAACTATTAAGTCAACATTTAACTAATGGTGTTGGTTCAAATGATGTGTACGCTTGACTAAATAAAAGTTAAATATGAAGTTAATTTTTTTTTAAGTACTGAATTGAAAATTAGGGCCAAAGTAGAGAGACCAGACAAGTATTTAATCCTTTTCTTGAGCTTAGACTAAACTATAAATGATATATGTGTGCCTGCAAATAGTTTTGAAACCAAAAAATTTACTTAATATTTAAAAAGATTTGAATAAAAATATTAGGCTCAAAAAATAATAAATGTAGACAAAAAATATGACTCATTTAAAAAATAAGTTAAGTCTTGACTATAATAAAAAAGCCCAAGTAAATTTGTTCAAACTTAATCAATCCAGTTTGATTATTGTAAAGTAGAGCTTGAGCTTGAACAACTCAAGTCACCTAATGAGCTAAGTTTATGGTTTCTATTGTTAGACTGCAGTAACTTGCGAACTAAATTAAAATATTTTTATTTTTGTTAAAACATTAGGTTAAG
>JAQSVH010006621.1:1898-12226 GCA_029448705.1 Adansonia digitata | reverse complement strand
CATTGGTCCAAGCCCTTGCTCTATTTTGATTACTCTCTTTTTAGTAGGCCCTGCACTTTTGAATGAGGTGCAATTCTCAATTGAGTGTCCGTATGCTCCAGTATGGTATTCACAGTAAGCATTCTTATCATACCAGTTAGGGTATGGTGGAGATTTTGGGTTTAAAAATATTGAGGCAACCAATCGGCTGACTAATAGGCAATTATAGATATCTTTATATGAGTATGGCAAAGGTTCAAAATGTTCCCTTTCTCGGGGTGCTTGATGATTAATTGAGGCTCTGGCATTGTTTATGCTGCGAGGTTGCATGCTTGGAAGAGTGTTTTGAACAGGATTTGGTGTGATGGTGACTATTGGAGCAATCTCAGTAGAATGAACTGCTGGTGACATTTAGTAGGGGCTAAAACCCAGCTACAACATAATTGGGGCATATACCTCTTGAGTTGAGCCTAGATTTTGAGGGAACTTTATGGTACTGCAACTGATAGCGCTAACTTCTTTTTCCTTTCCTTTCCTTTCCTTATTGGTTTTTTAATTAACCCGAATGATTCTCCCATAGATATTTTCTCACTTTTGATGTCATTATCAATCATCTCCCCTGATATGAACATATCAGCAAAATTTTTCATGGTGTTTCCCATTAACTTCTTATAGTAAGAAGCTTTCGAAGTACCGATGAACAAAACTGTCATTTCCCTTTCAGTTAATAGAGGCTGAACCTAAGCTGCCTCCTCCCTCCATCTTTGGATGTATTGCCTAAAACTCTTAGAGGCTTTCTTCTCCATGTTTATGAGGTAGAAGAGATTTGAGGCCCAGTTAGATATGTGCTTATGTTGGTTGAGGAATGCATGAGCTAGATCTGTCCATCTTTGAATCCTTATAGGGTCTAGCCCTATGTACCATCAGAGGGCTGCCCCATTTAAACTATCTTAAAAGCAATGGATTAGCAATTTTTTATTTTCCTCATACTCGGTCATTTTATGACAATACATCCGAAGGTGGGCAGTGGGATCTGTGGTCCCATTATATTTTTTAAACTCCAGCACCTTAAATTTATGTGGAATGATAAGATTAAAGCCAAGTCCTAGAGCCTTTGCATCTGTAACTCCAAATTTATCACTTCCTTCAACAGCCCGAAGACGTTTCTCTAGAGATTGGTATTTGTTTAAGTCTTCATTATTTTCTAAAGACCTTTTTGCCTTTTTTTGTTTTGCTTGTTCATTAAGATTTGGTACTATAGGTATAACGGATGAAGAGCCTTGAATTAAATGTGATGTTGTTGCAGGATTGAGATAAATGAATGGTTGAGTCGATGGAATTCTTGCTATTAGGGGATGCTATTCATGCAAAGGTGCTTTATGCACATTAGTAGCCTCGGTACCACTATTCAAATTACACTCGAGGTTAACCGATCATTTGCCAACATCAACAGTGCTTATTTGTCCTTTATCCTTTAAAGTTCAGACAACAATTTTGTCAATTTCGCCATTTGAGATTAAAGTTCTTCGTTCCTGCGGACTGGTTGTTCTTGAGATTCTTTGTACATGAGTTCTAGTTGCTCAATGCGGGACTAATGATCGTTCTCCATGGCTTTATGATAGGTACGAGTATTGTAGCGATGGCGAGCTAAAGATTTCATGTTTCAGGACACCTTCACTTTAGATTATTGACGGATTAGACCTTTAGAATGTGTCATGACATGACATGAAAATGGAAATAAAGTAGAAAAAGAATTATGTTATTGATGCAAAGCAAAAAAAGAATAAATGTTATTGATGCAAATGCAAGAGGGACAATTGGATTAGGAAACAACGCCACCAGTAGCATCTTTCATTAAAGCAATCAAAGTCCTGAATACATATGATTACATTCAAAAATGTCTAGCATGATTACATTGTCTAATCACATGTTCTAAGAAATACAACAGTTCTTGTTCGTGAGCTCCAGTGGGTAAGATGCTACATGCTAGAGATCGAGCCGTGTCCATCATATATGCAAACTCTAACTGAGCTGCTTGAATTTGTTTAGTGAGATGGCAATGATGAGTCTGAGATACAATAGAGGACGGAAGCAAGGTATCATTGATGCGACGTATCTTCCATTCATTATACCTAGGTTCACACTACTTCCTCTCCAGTGTCTTTCCATGCAATGAGTTTGTCTCTAAGCATGGAAGGCTAACTGAATTTTTTACTGATAATCTGGCCCACCATATTTAAGGTTGCATGCCTCTAGGTCTTGAACAAAAGGGACAAACTGCTGACAAAAAAATTATCGAAAGACCAAAATAGATGCACAGCTGGTACTTCCCTATAACCCAATGAGTGGCACATAATTGTAATCCCCATATCTGTACATGATGGTTTATGATAAGAACCGAGCAGCCTTCCATGTCACTTTATCCTCATTGAGATTTTGAAATTTCTAGATCCATTGTTCCTTAGACTTTTTATGAAGCCATTCCTTCTCGAGGACTTCGGAGATAGGACTAAAGTTAGAGAAGAAATTGTATGGCCTCTGCTTTCTTTCGAGCAAATGTGGCTAACAAGCCAAAGGTGAAGCATAGGTGAAAAACCAATGAAACATCTTGTCCCAGTTTTTTTACAAAAATTAAAGGCTCAAATGGTTTCAGCAATGATAGCAGGTGTCGGGTTAATATTGCAACATAGTCAAGAAACGAGATCTACCACTGCTGCTTCAACATAACCTAGCATTTTTGGGAAAATGACTAGGCCATATATTTCTGAAGCAAATATATCTTGTATGTTCTGAATGTCGATGGTATTTGCTATTGCTTCTTTCAAACTAGCCCATGAAAGGCATTCATCATTTCCCTTCTTCTTGATATGACCATAAATCCATGCCTCTGATGCACTGAGAATCTGGGCCAATCTTTTTTTAAAAGTTAAAGGGTTCAATGCCTTGCAATATATTTTATCAGTCTTAGCCTTCTCGATGCGAGGTATATTCCTCTACTGTAGGGGTCAAATCCTCATGGTTGAAGGTGAAGCATCGATATGCAAGCCTCCAAAATTAAGAAGCGGTTTATAGCAAACTAACATCTAAATGGACTTGGAGTAAAAGGGCAATGTCTCTGTATCTCTTCATGAATGATTTCTTCTTGGTACTATCCTAACCGGTCTATATATATTTTAGATATTGCCAATCGTTCTGATGATACCCAATTTTGATATTTTTATGTGCTGTCGAGATATACCTATGTTTTAGGATGTCCCCATCTTCATGCTATCGTCAATCATACCAGGCTCGAACTTCCTCGAAAGATTTCAACTTTGAGGTGGACTATTGCTTCATGACAGACACCTCATGGTAAACACTGCACCATTGTCCAATTATCCTATGGAAATAATAATGAAATGATGCATGCTTGCAAAAGAGAACAAAAAGAGATGATAAATTAGCAGCTATGCAAAGAAATAAGCACACAAAAGAACGAAAGTAACAAAATGAAAATGCCACATAGAAGTTTTCCCCAAGAATAGACGGTATGATGCATAGGGGTGAGTATAACAATCGAACAGCATCACAACATTTCTACACTAAGATTGCTTTTACATGTGGTGATAAAATACCATGTAAGAACAGGCCTAACGAAACAAGCAGTGACGTTCGTTCATCAATATCTGCATTAAGTCATCAGCATCGTGATTTATTTTGGTAAGATTACGATTTTTTGGCATCTTAGGTGTGAACATTCGCTCATCATTACCCACTTGTTAAGGAAGGGTGAGCCATAAAACATTATAGCACACCCTAAAGAAATGATCATAAAAATAACGTGACAAATGTGAGGGACGATGTTCACTTATCGTCGCTTGTATAATATGGTATACAAGAGTAAAGGTAATAAGTGTTTTCCCGAGTGACCCTATTCTCTGGGTTATTCTATAAGTATACCGGTATGGTTTGACATCGTTTGGCTCATAAGGCTTACTATATGAGTTTAAGTAGGCACCTAAATAGGTATCCAAATTGCTCTTCCATCCGGTAAAGATAGCCGAGGCACCCTGATCCTAGGCCTATTGCGAGTTTGGCGAAATCGGTTTGACCCAGTGGATGTATTTCCCTATGCAAGTGCAGAGGGTTGCTTATGAGAGACATAGGTAATTTACATCCCGTAAGGTCTTGCCATGCCTATGTGAAAGGTTACTCATGAAGGCGGATGGCTAACTTCCTCTTAATAATTAGGATCCTAGCCACACCATGGTGTTTGGTGGAAATCTAGTGCAAAATAAAAGTGCACGGTGTGTGTAAGGAAAACTATCAAACCTTTTTATTTTACTCCATATTACCATGCTTATTCAAATCAACATCTATTCAAAAAGAAAGTGATCCCTAAAAAAGAATCACCAAATAAAGGAATAAAAAGTAAAAGATTAGAAGGCAAAAAAAAAAAAGAAAGAAATATATCAAAATAATTATGGAAACTAAAGAACCAAGGATCAAGCAAGACATAGCTAGTCATAGGCCTAACTCTTTAAATTGGTCCCTAGTGGAGTTGCCAAGCTGTCGACATTCCACGTACCGGGACTTTTACGAACCTTGGACGATCCGAAAGGCCAAAGTGCGCTTGACTTTAAAAATATTTTGATGTTTGACATGAATGAGTAAAAGACCATCGAACGAATCGCTTGTCCGACTAGTCTTGGATAGCCACCACGAAGTGGCCATAAAGTTGGAGTCAGCATCTATCATTTTAAGTTAGGCATGACCGGATGCCTATTGAAAATAATACTAGAGATTCATTGTTTTGGGTTCGATAGTTGGTTATGTTGTAGGGAAGGATTAGCACCCCCACAATGCCCAAAAATCAATACCATCTAACTATATCTTACTTGAATCTTGGTTTCCTCGGTTCCATTTTAATGAAAATTTTATCACCTATGCACCTCGAAGAGGTGAGAAACATAGGGGTTTTTGATGAAAATGATCTCCAGATAGTTTTAAAAAAAAGTCAATTACTTATGTTTGACACTAGAGAGATACTAAAATGAGATATCATTTTGTGATTCTGAAAATAATTTTTAAAGCATGAATGCTCGAGGTCCCTACAAGAGGAAACGTATTAGTAAGATAGGAAATAAAATAATAAATAAATCCACACAAAAATAAACACATAAAATTCATTAAAAAAGAGGTGATCGAAATGTATCTCGTAGTTATCTTCGATTATTGATGAATAGTCAAGACGACAACATTGAGAATTAGTCGAATTCAATGGAAATTTGAGGAGAAAAAAGATTTCAATGACTCGGGGATGTCTTGGGAAAAAAGTTTGAATTTTAAAAGCAATGTGAAGAGCAAGGTTGGAGTATCCCTTCAGAAGAGTGGGGTTGGAGTATCCCCAAAGGTGAAAATTTAATTTCTTACTGAGATAAAAGTGGGGTTAGAGTATCCCCTTAGAGTAATGGGGTTGGAGTATCCCAAAAATGGAGGTTTGATATTGGATTTGAGTTAAAAGCAGGGTTGGAGTATCCTCTCAAAATAATGGGGTTGGAGTATCCCTGAAAATAAAAATCTTCAACGTTAAAAGGAATAGGTCATATTTTTGAAAAAAGAGAATCTCTAAAAATCGAGAGCCAAAAGTTTTGGCCAAAATGTTCCTCTTTTGTTTAGCCTTGGTCCGAGTCTAAAGGGCTTAGGCCATGGGAATGAGCTGAGTAGATCATGAGGTGTTCGAATGCCTCAATAAGAGCATTTCAAAAATTGGGCTAGAAACAGAGGACAACGTTGCATAGTTTCTTTTTTTGAATTTATTTTGAGCTTATCCAGAGGTCTCCAAAGGTAAACGAGGCACTGTTGGAAAAGTAAATCGGTGAGGATTAATGTAAAAAGATTCCAAAAATCCTAGAAAATCACTTTCTAGGTAGAATTAATCTTTGAACTTCAGCTTGTCTTGACACTGGCAACATGTACAGGGTAAAAGTATAATGGATTTTGAAAAATCATTTTGGATTCATCCAAAATTGTTAAAATGCAAATAATACCTTTCCAAAAAGGGAATTCATGAACTTTATGGAAAAAATATTCAAAGGATTCAAAAATGTTGTTTGTTAGGATGAAACAGCCTGAATCGTAAACTGCTCATCGGATCTAGGGGTTCCAGACAGTAAAGATTCAAAAAATCATAACTATTTCATTCGAGATGATCTGAAGGTAAATTAGATATTGTTAGAAAGATAATTCGAAACCCTTCAAGGGAAAAATACCAATACATTTCAGATAAATCATTTTTTATTTTTAAATATTTTTTCAAAATCAGACCACTGTGCTGCCAGAACAAAATAGGGGAGGTGTTCGATATTTTTGGTTTTTCATTGGGTTGAGCTCGGGCCATGGATGTTTAAACATCTGTAACTGAGATGAGGGGTTGAAATGGGCATCATGAGTTCATTCCATAGCTTCGAAGTTGTTTGGGATGATGGAATAACCCGTTGACCATGCCATCATAAGGGTGTTTGGCTAAGGACTAAGGATTCACATTTTTCAACTAAAAGACTTCATTCATTTTTTTCTTACAGTGTTCTTATTCTATGAATCCAAAACTGAATACTTGTTTTACACCCAAGGTTAGAAAACCAACTTCATAAAAATCTTAAGTCCATGTTATTCTCTATGTGTAGGAGATAGCATGTGCCTAACTTAGGGATTTTTTTTGAAATCGGATTTTCTAACATTCAAACAAGCATCTCAACACAAGCAAAGTGCCACAAACATAATATAGAACATGGAGAACGTAAATGCACAAGTAAAGCTAACATTTTTCATAAAAAAAGATAAAAAGAATGCATAGATATGATATATAGATGCATGAACATACTTAGGATAAACATGCTAGAAAAGGCATTTTTATTTCATGAACCTATCAAGCTGTTAGGAAATGTATAGGCATACTTAGGACATATTAAGATGCATTCTTTAAACATGAGATGAAAATGTGAATGTGGAAAAAACATGGCAAGGTTGTATCGACAAAGGTTGTTGTGGTGATGAAAATGCAAAGGAGCATGCTTAGTTAACCAAATAGAATGAAGGCACCAAGAAGAACATCAAGATCCTAAACTACCACAACCAAAGCCATAAAAAATGCATGAGAGTCCTAAGATGGCCATAAAAGTATAAAAAAGGTTTACTAAGATGATGTTAATGACAAAACAAAAACTACAAAGATCAAGATAGAGGGGATATACCGAAAAAACTTAAACTTCCCTTTGTCTCAAAGTAGTGGTTGTAGGCTTAATTTTTTCCTTCTCCTTGCTATTATTAAGCAAGAAAAAGATGAAAAAAGGTAACTCTTTGGTGGTGTGGTTGATGGTGAGGCTTTTTAAAGATCAAAATGTATGTAAAGTTAGGTTCTTGAAGGTCTTCCAGTAGTGGTTTGGGTTAGCTACAGGAATGGAGTATGGAAGTCAATGAAACAGTGTTTTTAGAAGTGTTTTTGAGGCTGAGAATGGGTGAAGAGTTTTCTGGGATTGCTAAAGAGTTTTTTTGATAGCTAGAAGCCTTTTTTTTGGGGGGGGTAGCTAGTTCATTTTTTCTGAGGTAGCTTTCTCTGATATATCTTGTTATCTTGGTTTAGCCCCCCTTTTTAGAAGATAATGCAAAGGGCCTCATTACTTTTTCTTCTATAGTAGGGCATATCTTCAGCTGCCATGTTCAGTTGACTTCCTTTTTATTGGTTCTGCCATGCTGATCAAAGGGGCAGAAAGGCTGTGAAAGCTTGCAAGCTAGAGATATGCCTGCCACCCTCCTACACCTATATATTTTATGAAAGTGACCTTTGTCATTAATTGTTTGGACTCCAAAATTTGTCAGAATCCATTAATCAACCCATAGTTAAGGTTTGCATTGTTATATGATAGTTCTTTGGTGCAAAAACATGTTTAAATCGGATTTTGAATGGGTAATGCAAAAGTGAAAAGTTGGCTTGAAGTAGCCAAAAGGGCCTGCATGTATCGATACATATCACTCTGTATCGATACTCAAGAAAAATTTTATGCATGAGTATCGATATAGGGATACTTGTATCGATACTAAGAGCGTAAATTATTTTCAGTCTTGAGACTTTAAGACTTGTATTAAAACTCCATGGACTTGTATCGATGCTCATGCTTGTGTATCGATACATTTTGCCAAAAATCGTAATTTAGCTACTGCCAAGACTTGTATCGATATGATCATGCTAGGTATTGATACCTCACATTAGGTATCGATACCAAACCCTCATGTTTCGATACTACACATGGAAATTTAAAATTCTGGTAACGTGAAAGCCCCGTGGCAGTGTTTAACCACCCATATTACTCGTACATACCTTAAGTTCCTCGAGTTGTCTTATCTTGGTCACAAAAAGAGGAAAATTGGCTCTTTTTTTGATAATTTCTTTTAAGCAGTCCATAAGCATTTTTGGCATTCCCAACACGTCGCCCGGCAATCGACCCCCAACTTTATTTCTTTTCTTTTTATTTTGTCACCTTTTACCTAACCCTTAAGATACCCAAAACTAGTCCGGACAAAATAAGGTGTCTACAGTTATATTAAGAAAAAAATTAATTTTACAATAAAATATATAAATTTTATTAGTTGATAAAATTTACATCTAAAGATTGTGGTAATTACACATAAATATTACAATTTACATTATGATTATATGTAATTTGCATTATATATAATGTATTTATGTAAAAAATCTTTGAAGGTAATATTTGTATTTAATTTGTTACATGCAAAAATTACCAAATTACATGTAAACAACAAATTTTACATAAAAACATTATCAAATCTATAATATATGTATGTAAAATATTTTTTTGAGAAAATTAACTATAATTTTTTCAAAATTATTTTTTATGTAATATATTATTTGTGTAGGAAATTAATTTTTTTAGTAATTCTTGAAGTGAAAAGAAAATTATAAATTTTTTTTGAAGAATATATTTTTAATATTTGTAATAATTATATTATATTAATAAAAAATTAATTTTATAATAAAATTTTTATTTTTATGTAACAGTGATAATTTTAACTAAAGATTTTACAAAAATTACAAATGGATATTATAATTTACATAAATCATTAGATTCTAGGTAATGCTTCTTTGTAATATATGTTATGGGCAATGTATTTGTGTAAAGAATGTTACTGGGTTATATATAAACATTATAGAGTTATATAAAATATTACCAAAACCGTAATGAATTTATGTAAAAGATTATTTCAAGAAAATTAAATATAATTTTTAGAAAATAGTTTTTGATTTTTTTTAAATATATTATATATGTAGAAATTAATTTTTTTTAGTAATTTTTGAAGTAAACAAAATTTTTATATTTCTTAAAACGGTCTACCGGTTTTGTGATTTACATGTAAAATGTGATTTTATTAGATTACATAAAACATTCTTAATTAAAATATTAAATTTATGTAGTCGTGTCATATTTATATATTTTGTAGTGTCATAATCATCTTTAAGATATTTTATAATTATATAAATTTTTACAAGTAATAATTCTTATTAAAATATTAAAATATATGTTTTTATATTAATATTTATATATTTTTAGAATTAAATTTAAATAAAATATTTTTAATTAAATAATAATTCGAGATTAAAAAAATTAGTAAAATATTAAATTTTATAATCTACATAATAAAAAATTATATAATAAAAATTAATATTATATTTGAATAAAAATTATTTAAAATATAAAAAAATCATTTAAACCTCCCAATTGATTTACTCAATTGAAAAAGTTAAATGCTTCTAACGTGACTTTCACCGCATAAGGAGATCAGGGAAAGCTCTTAATTTTCCATTTTCTTGGGGTGCTTGCGTAATTGAATTAATATTAAAAATCAGCAACCATTATTAGTACAGAAAAAAAAAAAAAAAGTTAGTTGGGCAGGGAGGCATCCAGATTTGAGCAATCATCTTAAGGCCTTTGTTTAAGTCTCCCGTTGACTTACAACAATTCCGTACAAATTTACCAACGCTCCCTCAATAATTGCTGGTAACGAAAAATAAAGCTTATAATTTCATCAATGGAGATTTTTGCTAAAGAGTCAAATTTCTGAAGCAGTGATGGGATGACGCTATAGCCAACATTTGGGCCAATATTTTTATGAAGATCGAGTATTGTAAGTAATTCTGAAAAATTCCCTCTCTTTGTTTTAGCAAATTCAACATTTGGGCTAATATTTTTATGAAGGTCGTCTCTACTCACTCAATAATTGCTGGCCATTAAATCGGGATTATAATTTCATCAATGCAGGTTTGTACGAGATGAGTCGAGCCCACAACCAACATT